>JAOWBR010135419.1:0-23298 GCA_028571145.1 Dionaea muscipula
GAACGGTTATTACAAAAATAATAATTTAGAAAATACAACAAAATAAAAATTGTTGACTGTTGTGCCAAGTTTACTGTATTGTTTTTGAAACACTTGTAATTGTATCTTTTTTATTTTCGTTGTACGCTGCAGCCAATAGCCTACATATTTTTTACATTTTTCACTGTGATTGTACACGCTGCAGCCTTCATTTTTTTTATTTTTTACAAATTTTTTTATAAACGGTTACCCGGACGGGTAACGGATTATCTGAAAACCGTTCGGGTAATACACGAACCGATCCGAACGGGTAATGGTTCAATTATAGTTTTGGTTTTGAATTTCGGTTTCGGGTATGGTTTTGGCAATACCCGAACCGAACCGACCAATTACCATCCCTAAACATGATGTCCCGCGCTCACTGTTTTCTTTTCATTTTTTTTTTCTTTTTTTTTTCCTTTTTTCTTAATTTCACACACAAATAAAAAAGTCTGACGCGGGCGAAACCGCGATCCCCCTAGCAATGTTGCATCAAGTTTGTTGTTCTGGGGCAGAAAACTCTCGGTAGCTCTGACCACGGTTTGAAACTGAAGCGGAATCGAACCGTCGGTTTTTGGAATTGAAACCAGTGGTTCCAGTTCGAAAATCGGAACCGACTCGTTAGAGAAGGATCCGGTCCCGGTTTTCCTATATTTAAAATCGGGACCGACTGTTTCGAAACCAGATGGAACCGGTGGATCAGAACCGGCCGGAACCACCGGTTCAAAACCGACCGAAACCGCCTATTCGGAACCGACAGTTTAAAAAATAAATATATATATATTTACATAGAAAATAAAAACATTAATAAATATAATATAATTTTTGGATATACTTTGAGATCAAATAATTATACACAAATAGCAGGATATTACAAATAATAAATGGTTTAGATATTCTGATAATATTTAAAAAGATTCATTAACTAAATAATGAATTGTTCAAATAATAAATTGTCTAGATTTATTTATAAAGATTCATTAATTAGATATTCTGAATTGTTTAGATATCTAATAATTTCCGTGACTAATCCTCATTATTGTGTAAATTTTTATAATTTTTTTAATTGAAAATTGGTTTTTTATATGAATCACTAATTGAAAATTTTTATATGCATCATTAATTGAAAATTTACAAAAATAAAACCGTCAAAAACCCCCCGAAACCGTTCGAAACCAGAACCGTGAACCGAACCAAAACCATATCGGAACCGACCGGCCCGAAACCGTCCATACATGAAACCAGAAGCAGTAGAACCGAAATCGGCCCGAAACCGACGATTTTGAAACCAAAACCAATTTTTCCAAAACCGTGGTCATGGCTAACTGTCAGGTCCTGCTGAAATCAGCATCATGTATGCAAGTTTTCTCCAGATCAGAATAGTAATAATGTCTAGGGTGGGTGAATATTACAAGAACAATTCTGTTCTACACTCCTAGTGAGTTCCACACAGAGCCTATGACATTAGCTTCTCTAACAGAAGCTCCTGATTGTAAACCTCACAATGGAAAAAAAAAAGCCGATAATATGGTGCACTCATACGGCTTTAACCACATAATCCATGTTCAAACTCCTCCGAATGCTCGTCCCATTCATATAAATATGTGCACAAACCGTCTAAAGTAAATCGTCATAGGTCAGAGGTCGCCAGCAGCAAGCAAGCACAGCGGGCTTAAAATTCCGAGAAGCAAGCAGGCAATCGATGTAACAAGGTTCATGGAAAATACCAACTCTGATTCGAAAGAGAACATAACGATAGAATTTGGAGCAACAAGAGAAACGCATTCCGACAGCGTAAGGCATTTGGATCCCACCAGAATTCACATAAAATCATAGTCGTCAACATCATCAAGTGCATTAACAACCAAGTCGTCATCGGGTTTGTCCACATGGAGTTGTTTCTTCTTCGCCCCTGCTAAGACAGCAAAAAGCATTCCAGTAACCAAGATGAAGCACAGGTACACAGCGAAGTTTGTTCATTCCTTGCTTCTCAACTAATTACATTATCTGCAGCAAATCCAAGGCCCAAACTACTGGCTAGTCCAGTGATATCTACTGAACACTAAAAAATCAAATCCTTGTGTTTCAATAAGGTAGAATTGTCTTTCGTTAACTTTCAGGATGAAGTTCTAGTATCTCAGTTTTAGTGTTCTAGGTTCTCTGCAGTTGCAGTATACCACAAATTGCATAACCAATGAGTATGGTAGAAGCAAACATAACATCAAAAAGTCACATGGATCTTGAACAAAACAAAGATTCAATTACTATTAAGTTGCCAGAAAAAATATCAGATGTGTGCATAATTCACTTCGGTATTCCCTTAAAAAACCTTCGCACTATATTTTTTTTTTTTTTTTGTCTTGATTCAGTCAGGAGCAGGATGGAGGACTTTTAAAAGATAGTAAGGACACAACTATAACTGATGCACGATGAGTGTTTTCAGCTAACTGATGCACGAGTGTTTTCAGCTCATAGGGCTCTAAATGCTCCTAACTATTCTAAGAGAACTCAATACAAATAAAACATTGCAAGTTAGTTCGCCTCTGTGTGGACCATTTAGTTATCTATTACGACTTCACAAACTAGAGTTGCGCATATTCTGCATAAAGTGACTAGTTGATAATGTAATTGTGCCCGTCAATTGAGATAATAGACATTATGGCCCTGTTTAATATGCGGATAAGAAAGGTTTGATTAGACTAACAATCCGCCCTATTCCTTATCCTGGGTTTGGTGTGCAAAAATGATGTCGGATTACTAATCCGTCAGACTCCATATCCATAAAAAAAATATAGGATATGCTATAATGGGGGATGGGTATAGTATTGCAATTTGCATATCTCATCAATCTTGGATAAGGCATCGCCTTCGGCCACCAATGCCACCCCTGTCCATTCCGGTTGGCCACCACCGACCGCCACCTCTGAGCCACCGTCGTCGTCAGCCCCTGCCAGCACCACAGCCGGCCGCCCCCGCCAACGCCGCTGTAGGCCACCCCCATCGGCCATCCACACCGGCCAGCCCCATCGCCCATATTTGGAACAAAAAAAACATTCGAAGAATTATATTTACAAAACAATAAAGTTTTGAAAAACAACATATGGGATAATTAATCCGTCATACTATCTCATCATTTGCAATCCCTCTATTCCCCATAATTAATCGTCCCCCAACAGGGAAATCAAACAGGGCCTACATAAAAACTTTTTCATATCACATGACAACCTAAGCGAAGCACCAAGGATAGGTTATTTAAGATTGACAAATGGGCAGGGACTCTAAGCCAATCCGTTATGAATCACGTCTGAAGCATATGCAACATGAAACTCAACAGACAAAATGTACCTGTCTTCTTTTTACCAGCATTGGCCTCTTTCTCTGCTTTAAGCTTTTCATTTGCAATTGCTTGCACAGATGAGGCAATTTCTTTGGCATCAGCAGCTTTCAATGCAGTCATTGAGAGCCTCATCATGGTCTTTAACAACACTATATAATGATAACTTTTCTGCGGTCAAAACACAGATGCAGTAAGGTTGTATGCTGCTTCACAAGGAACAAGGAAATATATATGAACCAGACCTCGTAAGGACGTAGCTTATGTGAAACCAACTCGGCATATTCTAAGAAGTCACTTTCAGATTTAGGAATGAAATCATCAAGGGTCTTTTCATCGCCTTTCTTTGAGAACAGCTCAGTAGTGGACCGGTAATCAGCCTCTTCAACAAGCCTGTCATGGGAAGATAATTCAAGCTCATGGCAGGAAAATACAGGATCTAGAAGAAGAAAAATTATGAAAAGAAAAGTGCTGCACAACAGTTCAGACGATATATTTTGCACTCTGGCAAAGTTACTGCATAGAAAGACTGTCCAAAACAAAATCTAACAGAAAGATTGCACTGTCCTATAACAACCAAATGAAATGCAGGAAAACAGATTGGTTTAAAACAGCAGGAAAACAGAAATCAGAAATTCATGCAAGCGAAAAGGGCACCTTATAACAATTTTGTACCCCACGAAGGGGAAGGGAGGAGAGAGGGCACCTTATAACAATTTTGTACCCCACGAAGGGGAAGGGAGGAGAGATAGGACATAGAGAGAGAGAGAGAGAGAGAGAGAGAGAGAGAGAGAGAGAGAGAGAGAGAGGAGGGGTCGGTAGAGAGGGGGGAGCAAGTAGAGACAAAGGAGCGAGGAGATGTAGGCACACATATAGGGGAGCAAAAAGACAAGTGATGAAATGCTTACTGCAGATGGGCAGAATCTACAAATGCAAAATGCATTACACACAAACATGTGGAAAAAAGAAACACAAGAATATTAGCAGAAAGCAATAGTCTGCAATTTTAAAAGGCAGCCATTTCTAATGTTTAAAAGGCATGAGGCGAAGTGGGGAGTGCGCTGCATGAAGACAAGGCGCAACGCATAAATTTTTTTAACCGATATATAGAGCATTTTATAATTAAACGAAATCCTAAAACAGGAATTGTATATCAAATAATGGTAAATGAGGCAATCGTATTAAAATGAAATTGAAAATATTACCAAAAGAGAAGTCAAAATGGTCATGATAAACAATATCCTCTTCTTAATTGGTAAATTGACAATCAAGTACCTAGGAGTTCCATTGTCTGCTAAGCGTCTTCATGTTAAGCACTATCTTCCTCTTAAGCAAGGCCGTTTTTAAGCAATGCAGGAGAATGCAACTGATAATGTCTCTCCTTCACAGCTTACAGGATTATTGGGCACTGTTACAGGTTTAGAGGGTATTTTGGTATTTTTGTTGTACTAGGATATAAACTTGTTTTACTTGTTTTGGGATAATGTGAATAGTGAAAAATCAACTTTTTTTTTCCCCCCCTCACAAACATGGTATCAGAGGACGATTGTTTTACTTGTTTTGTGTTGCTTTTTCCTAGTTCTGTTGTTATTCAGGATTTGAAGACGAAGTGGACGAATGGAGGAGGACATGAATCTAGAGGCCTCTATCACTTCTATGTTGGTGCTTCACCTCGGCCCCCAATGGCCCATTCAACTACTACCACATCTCTTCAGATTCATAGTCGTTTTGATCATCCGTCTTTACATGTGTTCAAACAATTATGTCCTAGTCTGTCCAATTTGTCTCATCTAAATTGTGAGTCATGTCAGCTCACCGTATTTCTTTTGTTCCCGTCTTAATAATCTTAATAATCTAGTTGATCGTCCTTTTCATGTTATTCATTCCGATGCATAGGTTCCCAGTTGTATTACCTCAAAGTTAGGATTTCGTTACTTTGTCATATCTGTGGATGATTTCTTAATGACATGGCTTTACGTTATGAAGGACCATTCTTAATTATTCCATATCCTCTATTCCTTTTATGCTGAAGTGCAAACATAATTTAATGCTTCTCTTCAGATCCTTCATAATGATAAAGTAAAGGAATACTTTTCTGCTTCCTTTAACAAGTTTTTTACAGATATGCTTATCAATCCTCGTGCTCTCATACTCTACAATAAAATGACGTTGTAGAACGGAAAATCCAACATATTGTAGAAATGACTCGTACTTTATTGATAAACATGCATGTGCCAAAGGTGTTCTCGGGTGATGCAGTTCTTTCTGTATGTTATCTCGTCAACAGGATGATTTCCTCGGTTCTTTGTGGTGTGACTCCTTACTCTATTATGTTTTCTGATAGTCATCCACATTCTCTCTCACCTCGTATATTTGGCTGTGTTTGTTTTGTTCATTAGCTTGATCCTAACATTAACAAACTTACCCACGGGCGATCAGGTGTGTCTTACTTGAATACTCTCGTACACAAAAGGGGTACAAGTGTTATAATCCTGTTCTGAAACGTTTCTTTGTGTGTGTTGATATTACTTTCTTTGAGTCTACTCCATATTTTTCTACCACAAAGTCTTCCTCTAAGGTTTTGCAATGTCTTCCTCTACCTATTCTTTTATCTACAGGTGATCTCCTTTGCCACTTGATCCTTCTACCCACCTTGCTCATCCTAATCTGCAGGTGTATACCAAGCGGTCTCATTCCTCTCCAAATTCCCGTGTTACTCCGATTCATCCATCATCGTCTCAAGCTCCACCACCTGATCTTCCTACTGTTTTTCGAAAAGATAAACGCTCTTACACATCCCATCCTATTTCCAACTTTGTTTCCTATGCCCATCTATCTTCATCCTATTGTTCCTTTGTCTCCACCTCGTCTATTGTTTCTCTCTCTAACTCCGTTGCAGAGGCTCCTTTTCCCCTTGGTTGGCGAATTGCAATGGAAGATGAGATGTTTGCCTTGCAGGAGACTGGGACTTGGGACCTTGTCCAGGTGTATGCGGTCAAGGTTAAATCTGATGGTTCCATTGATCGCCTGAACAGATTGGTTGCCAAGGATTATACTCAGGTCTATAAGCTTGACAATGATGAGACATTCTCTGTTGTTGCTAAGCTCACATCGGTTGGTGTCTTTCTCTCTCTTGCGGCTATTTATCACTGGCCACTCTTCTAGGCTCCAACTTGATATTAAAAATACATTTTCATATGGAGATCTCGTTAAAGAGGTGTATATGGAGCAACCTCCTGAGTTTGTTGCTCAAGGCAAGACAGAGTTGGTGTGTCGGTTGAAGAAGGCCCTTTATGGTCTCAAACAGTCACCCCGTGTTTGGTTTGAATGTTTTAACGAGGTGGTGATGGAATTTGGCCTTCATATAAGTGGTGTTGATCACTTTGTGTTCTATCAGCACTCCAAAGCTGAGAGATTGTTGTTGATTGTTTATGTTGATGATATTGTCATTACAGGATGATGATAGTAGAGGTATTGTTGATCTCAAGCATTTTCTCACTTTCAGACTAAAGATTTGGGGCATCTTAAATATTTTTTAGGTATTGAAGTGGCAAAATCAAGAGAGGGTATTTACATATGTCAGAGAAAATATGTGCTTGACTTAATTAGATGAGACAGGGATGTTGGGATGCAAAACCGCTTGATGCGCCCATGGATCCATCATCCAAGTATGAAACTCGCTGTTGAACAAGGGGATCTTTTGGGTGATCCATGGAGATACAGGAGGTTGGTCAACAAGTTAAACTATTTGACTCCGGACATTTCTTTTGTTGTCATCCTTGTGAGTCAGTTCATGGGATCTCCACGTATAAGCCACTGGGATGATATTGTATGTATCTTGAGGTACTAAAGGGGTGCACCTAGTAGAGGATTATTGTATACAGATCGTGCTCTCGTCTCTCTTTATGGATATAGAGATGCAGATTGGGTTGGTTGTCCTAATGATAGACGTTCAACCACAAGATACTTTGTCTTTCTAAGAGGCAATTTTTTTTCTTGAAAAAGTAAGCAGACTGTGGTTGCTAGATCCAGCGCAGAAACTGAGCACAGAGCGATGACGCACACTAGTTGTGAACTTATGTCTTGAAAAAAAAAATGGAAGAAGTTAGGGTTATACAGTCAAATCCCATGAAGTTGAAGTGTGATAATCAAGCAGCCATTCACATTGCTATGAACCAGGTTTTTCATGAGAGGACAAAACACATAGAAGTTGATTGTCACTTTGTTTAAGAGAAGGTTCAAAAAGGTATCATTAGTACATCATATGTGAGGTCAAGTGATTAACTAGCAGATATCTTAACCAAACCCTTGAGGGGATTACAGATTCATTCCATTTGTATCAAGCTAGGAGCATAAGCTTGAGGGTGAGTGTTTAGAGGGTATTTTGGTATTTTTGTTGTACTAGGATATAAACTTCTTTTATTTGTTTTGGGATAATGTGAATAGTGGAAAATCTCCTTTTTTCTCTCACAAACAGGCGCAAATTTACAAATTTTCCTCATTCCCAAGGTAGTGATAGAGGAGGTAGAGGCTTTATGTAGGCATTTTATGGACAGGAGCTCTAAATAGACAAAAAAACTTCAATGGCTTTGGGAAGATGTATGTCAACCAAAAAGTTGTGGTAGATTAGGATTTAAAGATTTGGTTGATTGGAACAGAGCTCACTTATTCAAGCAAGTTTGGACCATTCACCGGAAAGAGGATAGCTTATGGGTAAGGTGGATGCATGCATATAACCTCAGAGAAGCTTCTATATGGTTAGTGAAAGAAAGAGTAAGAGTACATGAATATGGATATGGAATCAGCTGTGTGTGTTGGAAATGGTGAAGTAAGCTGAACTGGCTCTTCCTCGGGCATATTTTCTGTTAATCAACAAATGGAGTGCTTCATCCTTCTGCTGTAACCGTGATATGGTGGAAGCTTGTATGGGACTCTCAAATCTTGCCAAGACATAGTTCCATTGTTTGGTTATGGCAAGAAATAGGTTAAAAACAAGAGATTGGTTGCTGTACATGGGACGGGCTTGTGAAGACGGTTGCATTCTATGTAGAAGATTCACAGAGAAAATGGATCATCTATTTTATCTATGTGAATATTCACAGCTTGTAGTGCAGAGAGTTTTGGCGAAGTTGAAGCTCGGATGTAGCCCACTGCCCCTTTAGTTTCACAAAATTGCTCTAGGAAGATCTGAGAAAGCAAAGTATATGAGGGGTATTCATGGGGCAATTGTGTATGACTTATGGTACGGAACAAGCAAGAGAACGTCCAAACATGAAGGGAACCATCTTGATGAAGTAGTTACAAAGATTTTCTCCTACTTTTTGTAGTTCTTCTTTGGTTGTATAGGTAACATATGAATGTTTTAAATACTTTCTTATATAGCTTGTAAGTGGAGAAAGTTGAGATTTTCTAAACAAAAGATAAATAAGGGAGAATAGGGCGTCAAAGCCAGAAAATAGTGGAAAAGGGAAAAGGTAGAATGAAAAGGGATAATAGGGAAACTGGAAAAAAAAAGGATAAGAATAGAAACAAGTAGAAAAAAGACTTGGAAAATTATAAATTTGACGAGCCGAATAAGACACCCGAACTACACACCCTGGTGTGTTTGAGGAGATGGGCATAGGGCCCCTTGCCTGGAGGCACGATGCGCCGATGCCAGTGTTCTAAATGGCATTTGGCGGTAGCGTGGCGCCAACCAGCCACCAAGGCCACCTAGATGGCACCAAGCATCTTAGCGGTTTGGTTATTATTATATTTTTCATTTGGGTAATTGGATTTAGGGTTAGGTTTTTCATTTAGCACTGGGCTTTTCTAAGTTTTCTACTGTCTTTAAATTTTTTTCCTCACGTCTTCATTGGGCTGAATTTTTAAAAAAAAAATGGGATGCCATCTTTCAACGTCATGGAGTGCCAAACAACAATAATCCGCCATACGTCACCACAATCCACCATAATCCGTCAAGGTGCCAAGAAATGCCAACAAAAACGATTAGGGGTTAGGTGACACCGTAGCACCGCTAAGCACCTAGACAACACCAAGAACCACCATTATAGCACTCGCCAATGCGCTTTCGTGAGGCACACCTTATGAAAAATGACCATTTTGTATGTAATCATTTCAAAGGAGGCCACATCAAAAGGTAGCATCAAAGTTATTGGTATTCATAAGGAATCTTAAGGCAACAATCTTAGTACATAAAATGTTGCTATTAATCCTAATTCTAACCAAAAAGGAGGGGAAAATGTTTCTATTAATCCCCAAGAGGCTGCAAAGTTCTTCAAATATTCCAGTGACTGGCAAAAGGTGGTGGAAAAATTATGAAGGACAATTACTTGGAACTCGAACCAGAATGGAGCACCAGAAAGACCTAATCTAAAATCAAGTGAACATCAAACCATCCAAGTATAAGTATCTGAATTTCTTTGGTCATACAATGCATGTATAGTTTGAGCTCCAAGATCTCCAAAAGGCTGGAGAATTTATCTGCATTAGAGCTAATTCAGTTTTCCTACATCAAAATATCCTCCATGAAAATGCATGGACACGCGTGGAGCAATATATACAAATGATAAACTCATTTTAGAAGATATAACTGTCAATGCATCATGTTTTTGACATCTTCACTTTTTTTCCAAATTATGGAACTTTGTCTTGATGGGCCAAATATGAAACTTGATGAGACAATATCACATCACAACAAGTCAAGAATGGTCGACATCCTACCGTTGCTGGCGAAGTTTCTCTGCCACAGGATCCAGCGGCACTTCATTTGTCACTTCTGAAGCTTTCCCTCTTTTATCAGTTGCTTTTGTAGTCGCTGTAGATTTCTTGGATGTCCTTTCAAGGGCAGGTGCTGGGGCTGGGGCCTAAAAACCAGAATGATAAAAAAAATGAAGCATTGTTCAACCAACAAATCTACAATAAAAAGTTACTAGACAATTTATATGGGCATATTTCTCAGCTCCAAGTTGCTGGAGAAATAACAGTGCTAACTTCACTAGCCTGTTAAAACCAGACAAGTCAACACTGTGGGCACAATCATCTACTAGTACAAGATTTTTTATATTCATTCTAACTGTTATGGACCCCGAAAGAATGCCAAATAAAAGATAAATATTTTGGTCAACTTCTGAAGAAAACAGAAGCAATACCCTTCCATAGGAAGTGGGATTTTCCATGTGGGAAGTTCAAGGACAGAAGAGGTCCAGACTCAACTTCACAAGCACCCTGACACCAGAATGTTGTACATGATGGATAAAATTATTACACCAGAATGTTGCACATGATGGATATAATGCTTCAGAAGTACCAAATTCTTTGTTTCCACTTCTTATACTAGGGGGTTCTACGTACAGACAGCATGGTAGCATATAACATACAGGTTTTGGTCAGCTCATACAGAGGCAGAAAAAAGAGCAAATATCTCAGAGAAAAGTGGGATTTTTCCAATATTGACAGTGGCAGAGCAGAAGGTTAATGGACTCATGTAGACTAGGTATAACCACTACCAGCAACAAAAAGAGGTATACCTCATCAATGCTTTATCTAACATTTGAACTTCAGTTAGAACTCTCACAGATAGAAGGGAATTGTATGCGATATGATGCATGCAAACTGTTGTGAGTATTGGACTTTATAGTGCTTTATTAGTACTTTACTATGATTGGGCTTTGTATTGGGCTAGCTTTATCTTGTATATCTTATACCCATCATATAAATAAAATGCCCAAGCTTCACTTTGAGGCTTAAGGGTTTTTACTCTCCATTCATTAATCCACATGGTATCAGAGCCATTATCACTCAAGGAACCCTAACCACCGCTGCAGACCACATCTCCACAGCTTCAGCCACAGCCACCGCTACCTGCAACCAGCTGGAGATCACCACCATCCTCTTACCCAGACTCAGGCAATCTTGGAGGAGCAGGATCTGTGTCTCTGCAGCCGCCGCTGAAATGATATACCTGTGGCAGCGACAGGCGAGATTCACCTCCTTCCACTGATCTCTTCCATGATCTGACTTCATCGGGTGGCAGAGACCCTCCAGATCTTCATTCCTCTTTCGCCGTTTCTCCTCTCCTCTCCATACGCGCTTCCATGCGCAACTTCCTCCCCGGCGCATGAACCCACGTGCCGCCGCTAGCTCCAGACAGGTTTTGCAGGACTCTTACCTCCTCTCGGACCTTTCTTCCTCTTATGCTTGTCATATATATCTTCATTTCCAGTTTGTTTCACCTTACTCAAAGCTCCACAACATGTGTGCTCTTCTAATTGTGTTTGGAGCCTATTTTGTGCGTTCTATTTGTGTTGTCCATCTTATTGCTTCTTGCTCTTGCTATCATGCTTCTGCTGCTTGCTGCCTTTAGTAATGTGCTCCTCTTCTGTTGTGTATATTACTGTGAGACTTTGGCTTCTGCTGCGAGAGAGGCAAAGCTGTGCTTCTTGTTGTAAAGCTTCCACCTCTTGGTTGTATCTATTACTGTGATCATTAAAATTATGACCGACGAGACTAAAGAGGCCCCTTCTGAGTATGTGCCTGCCACTACTAAACTTACCGACACCCGTTTGAGTGGAGCCAACTATTATTCATGGTGTAGACGGGTTGAGGTCAATATCATGGGCATGGAATTAGAGGATCACTTGACTGAGGTGGATCCTAGTGCTGAGAAGGATCCTGCCAAAGCCAAGGCTTGGGCTAGAGCTGATGCCCGTCTTTACACTCGCCTCCTTAATTCCATGGACCCATCAATCGCCGATCTGATGACTCACTATACTACTCTGAAGGAGATTTGGGAATATTTGACTCTCTCGTATTCTAATAAGGACAATATGAATAGACTTTATGACGTCTCTCAGCCCTTCTTTCGTCCCCAATTTGATGAGTCCTCCTTTGATGAGTTTTTTGCTTCCTTCAAGAAAACATATGAGGAGTTCAATGTCTTGATGTCCATTACTGCAAGTGTGACTACCATGTAGCAGCAGCGTGAACAACTGGTCGTTATGTCCATTTTGAGTGCTCTACCACCATCTTATGATTCTGTCCGTTCTCAAATATTGACAAGCAAAGAGACCTCCCTTTCTGAGGCCTTCTCTAGGGCCAATAGAGCTATTCGGCCATCTCCTGATTCTGGATTTGTTAGTAGTGATCGCGCAACCCTTGCTATCTCTGGTGGATCTCGTGGCCGTGGCCATGGTCGAGGGGAAGACCGCCCATTCTGCACCCATTGTCAGCTGCCTGGCCACGTTGTTGAGACCTGTTATCAGCTTCATGGTCGCCCTTCTAGTACTGTCAGTTCTGCTTCTGATGGGAGATTGATATGTTCTTACTATAAGACTCCTGGTCATTCTCGAGATCGGTGCTTCAAGTTACATGGTCGACCCTCTGCTTCTCGGTCTGCCAATGTGGCTTCTTCTGGGTAGACCATTCACTCACTTAGGGAGATGACAGTGTTTCCACTCCTACTCCAGCTCGTGCATCTTTAGCTCCTCGGGTGCACTCTGCTCATTCGGCGGTATATCTTTCTCGGTCTCCTCGTCACTGGATCATTGATACTGGGGCTTCTGACCACATGACTGACTCGCTAGGTATGACGCATGATTTTTCACCTACTTCCTCATATCCAGATGTTCAGATTGTTGATGGCACGTATATCCCCGTCAAAGGGATAGGGACAGTTCCTCTGACCTCGACTCTGACCTTATCTTCTGTTCTCTACATTCCTACTCTTTTTGTTAATCTGTTGTCTGTTAGTGTCTTGACTAAGACTCACCACTGTCATGCTATTTTTTCTGATAACTGTTGTGTTTTTCAGGAACCTTTGACAAGGAAGACTATGGTAGGGGTCGACGCTTATCAGGGGGACTCTACGTGTTGGAGACAAAGTCATCTACTGTTGTCTTTCTCAGCATATCTACCACTGCCTTGGACCTTCACTGTCGCCTTGGTCATTCGACGCTCTCCAATTTGAAGCGTCTCTGCCCCAAGGTCCAGTCTTTGTCTGACCTTTTTTGTGAGTCATGTCAGTTTGCCAAACAGAATAGAGTATCATATAAGCCTCGTGTCCATCAATGAGCATGTGCTCCTTTTGAGTTAGTCCATTCTGATATTTGGGGTCCTTGTCCAGTCAAGAGTAAGGCAGGTTTTCGTTATTTTGTCTCCTTTATAGACGATTAATCTAGAATGACTTGGTTACTTTTAATAAAAAATCGTTTAGAGTTATTTTCTATATTTTCTGCCTTTTATGCTGAAATACACACAATTTTCCCTACCTATTCGCACATTCAGGAGTGATAATGCCCGAGAGTACTTCTCCTCTTCCTTTGCTACATTCATGACCGCTCATGGTATTTTGCATGAATCCTCGTATCCAGATACACCACCACAAAATGGCGTTGCTGAACGTAAAAATCGCTATCTTTTAGAAGTTACCCGAGCATTGTTGTTCCGCATGAGTATGCCCAAACAGTTTTGGAGTGAGACAGTCTTGACCGCCACCTACCTGATCAAACGCATGCCATCTTCTGTCCTGCAGGGGGGAGATTCGCCTTCGTGTCCTTTTCCCCGACACCTCTCTTCATCCTCTTCATCCCCTTCCTTTACGTATTTTTTTTGTTGTACTTGCTATGTCAGGGATATCCACCCTACCCTCATCAAACTTGACCCTAAGGCCTTGAGATGTATTTTTCTAGGGTACTCTCGCACCTAAAAAGACTATCGGTGTTACTCTCCTGATTTGCATCGGTTCTGTATTTCTGCTGATGTCACCTTTGATAAGTCCACCCCGTTCTTTCGTCCTTCTGTGTCATCCTCTCCTCTCCCTCCTCTATCTCAGCCTGTGTTTGAGGGCGAGGACCCTTTCATCTATGAGCTCCATCCTTCTCCATGAGTCGTGTCCTCTCCTCTGTCGGTGGTGCCCCCCTCACCTCCTCCCTCTCCTCCACCCCTTATTCGCCATGTGTATACTCGTGGTCCCCGTCGCATTATCTCCTTTGGTTCTAACTTACCTCAAGTTAGGTAGGATTCTCCTCTCGTAACTGCTCCTGAGTCGGTCCCTGCTGTCCTCCCGTCCTCATCCTTGGATCCCTCCTCACCGGTTCCTTCATCGGAGCAGGATGTCCCTATTGCCCTACGAAAGGGTAAGAGGAGTTGTACTACATACCCTCTTTATGTTCATCTCTCCTATGTTGGGATGTCTTCTTCCTTGCAGGCCTTTATCTTTGCTTTGGATTCTGTTACTGGTCCTCAGACCTTGTCTGAGGCTCTGTCTCACCCAGGGTGGCAACAGGCCATGACTTAGGAGATGGAGGCTCTTGAAGCCAATCAAGCGTAAGACCTCGTTCCACTGCCTCTTGGGAAGAAGACTATTGGGTGTAAGTGGGTTTTTGTTGTGAAAGTGAACCCGGATGGTTCTGTTGCACACCTCAAGGCCCATCTCGTGGCCAAGGGATATGCCCAGGTTTATGGCATTGATTACACTAATACCTTCTTCCCTGTGGCTAAGATGTCCTCTGTTCGCCTCTTGATCTCTTTAACTGCTTCTTCTTATTGGCTTTTGCATCAATTGGATGTGAAGAATGTTTTTCTTCATGGGGACCTGACTGAAGAGGTATATCTGGAGCAACCTCCTGGGTTTGTTGCTCGGGGGAAGTGTGAGCATGTATACCGTCTGAAGAAGCCCTTATATGGGCTCTGACAGTCCTTGAGCGTGGTTTGGACGGTTCAGCTCTGTGGCTCTGGAATTTGGTCTAAGGCGGTCAGCTATAGATCATTCTGTCTTCTATTGACACTCTAATGAGGGCCGCATTTTCCTGGTAGTGTATGTTGATGATATTGTTATCACCGACAGTGACAGCACTGGGATTGCTTTATTAAAGATATTCCTTCAGAGTCATTTTCAGACCAAAGACCTTGGGTCTCTAAGTTATTTTTTAGGAATTGAGGTGTCTCGTTATAAGCGTGGGATTTTCTTATCCCAACGCAAGTATGGCCTGGACTTACTACAAGACACTGACATGCTTAGTGCCAAACCAAGTGACACCCGATGCTTCTCGGAGTGAGACTTTTGCCTGACAAGGGTGTTGTGCTAGATGATCCAGACAGGTACGGACGTTTGGTTGGCAAGCTCAACTACATTGTCATCACTCGTCCTGATTTCGCCTTCTCTGTTAGTGTGGTCAGTCAATTTATGTCATCCCCGAGCCCCTCACTGGGAAGCAGCTATGCATATTCTGCGATATATCAAGGACATCCTAGTCGGAGATTACTCTATAGTGACCATGGACACGGACACATTGAAGGTTTCTTTGATGCTGATTGGGCTGACTCACCCTCTGATCAAAAATCTACTAGTGGATATTGTGTTTTTTGTTGGTGGCAGCCTAGTTTTATGGAAAAGCAAGAAGCAATCTATTGTCGTCAGATCCAGTATTGAATCCGAATATCATGCCTTAGCTCACTTGACAAGTGATGTTACATTATCTTTTCCAATTACTTGATGAGCTACAGTATTCTGTCCTAAAGCTCGCTCAGTTGTGGTGTGATAGTAAGTCCGCTATCCACATTGATTCTAATCCGATATTTCATGAGAGAACAAAACATATCGAGGTTGATTGTCATTTTGTGACGGAAAAGTTACAGAATTGTGATATTGCATTGAACCATGTGAAGACAAGAGAACAACTTTGTGATATCCTGACAAAACCTCTTTCTCGGAGTCAGGTTGAGTATATTTATAGCAAGTTGAGCATGACTAACATCTATACTCTAGCTTGAGGGGGAGTGTTGTGAGTATTGAGCTTTATAGTGCTTTATTAGTACTTTACTATGATTAGGCTTTGTATTGGGCTAGCTTTATCTTGTGTATCTTGTACCCATCATATAAATAAAATGCCCAAGCTTCACTTTGAGGCTTAAGGGTTTTTACCCTCCATTCATTAATCCACACAAACCAAGTTTTTTCTATGCCATTAGCTTGATAAAAAGTTTCAAAGACAAGACCAATGCCATCAGTCATATCAGACACAGAACTAAGCAGCTACTTTCTTAGAGCAGTTAGCACAACAGGTGAGACTCGAGGACTTCAAGGAACCAGAAAAAACCTCATGGATTATGGCACCAAGAATCCGGACATTCCATGAATTACCAACACAGATGTGTCAACACTTTGCATTATAATCGAGGATAAACAAGAAATACTTGCTTCAAGGTCAGCTCCTATGGGATGCTTGGTCCTTTTACCAACATCAATAATTATGTTGCCAGACCTGAATAAATAACAAATTTCATACTTCATTGAACTTGTGTAACTCCCCAATAGAAGCCCCATGCATACACTAAAGTGGCCAACATTGTTTCTTAGAGAGCAGTGTGCCCAACAGTTAAATACTTTCATCCAAAGCTGTTTGCACAACAGATAACCCTCAAAGACTCGAATAGAAGAACTCCTAGATGGGTGGTCCCAAGAGGCCAAGATTTGGTCCGTCCTTGGATTAAAAGTCTAGTGTTGTGATATATACCATAGCTCATTGTCTTAGTCTAATGTATTATGATTGTGGCTCATTGTGTGAGGCCCATTTTGAATAGGCCCATAGACTTGAGGTATATATCCTTGATGTACAAACCCTTTTTGAATTAATGAAAATATGAGAAACAGTAACATGGTATCAAAGCCTCACAAGCCCTAATTCCCTCCATCTAGAAACCCTGTCATCATCTTCCAACCCAACCACCGTCTACACTTTTCCTCATCCACCTACAACCATCCCACCCACCATCTCTTACCGTGAACCACCACCACCACTGAGAAGCCCAGAGCTCGACGCCCACCAGGGTGGGTGACCCGTCGGACGACCTGCCACTGGCGGCTTCGATCAGCAGATGCACCACCGAGAAACATCACTCAACCGCGTGTTGAGCCTTCTCTATTGATGTCCTGCGAGTTTTGACCACCGACAGTGGTTGAGGACAGCAAGTCGACCACCATGGACCTGGCCAGCCTTCTTGTCGCCGCTGCACGCATCTCCACGCGTCGTCTAAGCTGGCCGCGAGTAGGCCTCACGCGCCGCCACACGCCGGCGACTCCTTTCCCGGACAGAATATTCTCCTCGCCGTGATGGTCCATTCGTCCTTCACTCTTCTCTTCTGAATCCTGTTTGCATATGTGCTTCCAAAGCTTGGTTGCCTATATATCCTAGTTTGTCTGCTCCTCTTCTTGTTCTAGGGCAGCATCATCGTCTGTGATGATCCGTTTCCTCCTCTTTCGCTACTAATTGTGATTGTGGTTGGGCTCCTCGTGTTGTGAGATCCTTTTCCTCTTCTGTTCGTTGTCATGGCAACTACTTCAAAGACTGCCGAGTCCAAGTCGATTGTTTCGGAAGTTATTCTTGTTACCACCAAGCTTATTGACCAACGTTTGGATGGTACAAATTATTTTCATTGAAAGAAGTTGATCAACATAGCTACTTGGGGTATGGAGATGGAGAGTCACTCACTGAAGCCAGTCCTGAGGCAGATAAGGAGCCATTGAAGGCTAAGTTGTGGGCGAGAGACAATGCTCGTCTTTATACTCGATTGATTAACTCGATGGAGCCTCGAGTTTCTGTTTTGGTCTCACACTATGATACAGTCAAGGAACTTTGGGACTATTTAGCCGTTTTGTATTCCGGAAAAGATAATGTGAATCGCTTATATGATGTTTCTCAGTCTCTTTTCCGTCCTCATCAGGGTGATTTAGCGTTGAGTGATTACTTTGCTTCTTTTAAGAAGTTGTCTGAGAAGTTTAATATTTTGATGTCAATTACTGCTGACGTGGCGAAGATGCGGGAACAACGTGATCAGCTGCTTATCATGGCTTTCCTTAGTGGCCTTCGTCCCGAGCATGACGCCATTCGCTCTCAGATTCTAGCAAGTCGGGAGACTTCCTTGACTGAGGCCTACTCTAGGGCCAATCGTGCAATCCGACCACAGCCTAGTTCCTCTTCTGATGGTGACGATCACTCTGCTCTTGCGAGTTCGACTGTTTCCTGCGGTCGTGGTCGAGGAAAGGGGGGCAATCGCCCCTTCTGTTCACACTGTCAAGTCCCGGTCATACTCTTGAGCGTTGTTGGCGGCTTCATGGCCGCCCTTCCTCCACTACTGTTGGTTCCTCGGACTCTCAGCCTACTTGCTCTCATTGCAAGACTTTAGGCCATACTAGGGAGCGTTGTTGGCAGTTACATGGCAGACCCCAGGTATCCCGGTCTGCCAACATGGCGTCTGGCACGGATTCTTCCACGACGATTTTATCTCCTACTAGGGAGCGTTGTTGGCAGTTACATGACAGACCCCAGGTATCCCGGTCTGCCAATATGGCGTCTAGCACAGATTCTTCCATGACGATTTTATCTCCTACATCTGAGGGTCGTGGTCCTGTTCCTCCCGCCACTGTCCTTCCTTTTGCCTCGTCCGCTGCTTATATCTCTTGCTCCCCGCGGCATTGGATCATTGATTCTGGCGTTTCTGATCATATCACTGGGTCCATGGGTATGTTGAGTGATTATTCTCCCAGTTCCTCACATCCTGATGTCAGGGTTGCATTGCAAATGGCTCTTATATCCCGATCATGGGGACTGGGACCGCTCTTTTTACTCCCACTTTGACACTACTCTCAATCTTATATTTACCTCATCTTCCGTTTAATTTATTATCAGTCAGTTTCTTGATTCGGTCTCACCTCACCAAGCTTGATCCCAAGTCCTTGTAATGTATCTTCATGGATACTCTCGTACACAAAAGGAACCTCCTCAAGAAGATACCCATGAAGAAAGGTATTGCTCAGGGGGAGTTATCGGATCATGTGTGTCGGCTGAGAAAGTCATTGTATGGGTTGAAACAATCTCTCAGAGCATGGTTTGGCCGGTTCAGTTCTGTGGAGATGGAGTTTGGCATGCAACGGTCTGCAAAAGATCATTGTCTTTTATAGACATTCCAGTACTGGATGCATCTTTCTAGTTGTCTACGTGGATGATATTGTTATTACCGGGACTGATAATACAGGGATTATGTCACTCAAGGTCTTCTTGTAGAGGCAATTCCAAACCAAAGATCTGGGACAACTGAAGTACTTCTTGGGCATTGAGGTTGCTAGGTGCAAACGTGGGATTTTTCAATCCCAACATAAGTATGAACTTGACCTTCTACAGGATATGGGTATGCTAGATGCCAAATCGAGTGATACTCCGATGCTTCCTGGAGTAAAACTCGTTCCTGAAGAAGGCGACACATATAAGGAGCCAGATCAGTATAGAAGGTTAGTGGGCAAGTTGAATTACCTCTTCATCACTCGACCGGATATCGCCTTCTCAGTCAGTGTTGCCAGTCAATTTATGGTGGACCCTCGAACTCCCCATTGGGAGGCTGCAGTCCACATCCTCCGATATGTTAAGGGGCATCCGAGCAAAGGCTTATTCTATAATGATCATGGACACCGACGCATAGAGGGATTCTCTGATGCAGATTGGGCAAGATCATCATCAGATCGGCGGTCCACTACCGGATATTGTGTTTGTGTTGGTGGAAATCTAGTTTTCTGAAAAAGTAAGAAGCAATCTGTTGTCACTAGATCAAATGTGGAGTCTGAGTATAGGGCCCTTGCCCATGTCACTAGTGATGCCACATACCTCTGCCAGCTACTTGATGAGTTGAAGCATCCGGCTCCACGATTTACCCAACTTTGGTGTGATAGTCAGTCTGCCATACATATTGCATCCAATCCAGTGTTTCACGAACGTACCAAACATATTAAAGTGGACTGTCACTTTGTAAGAGAAAAGTTACAAGACGGCGATATCGTACTGAATTATGTGAAGATCAGAGACCAACTTGGGGACATTCTTACCAAACCTCTAGTAGGAAACCGGGTCAAATTTCTTTGTAACAAGCATGACATGATCAATATATATGCTCCAGCTTGAGGAAGAGTGGTGTGATATATACCATAACACATTGTCTTAGTCTAGTGTATTATGATTGTGGCCTATTATGTGAGGCCCATTTTGAATAGGCCTATAGACTTGAGTTATATATTCTTGATGTACAAACCCTTTCTGAATTAATGAAAATATGAGAAACAATAGCATCTAGATATATCAAAACTTTGCGCTCAGGTCGAGGATGAACAACAAATACTTCTTCATATGGAATGCTTGTTTCTTTCTTCCAAACTTCAATAACCATATTTAGACTTGAATAAATATTGAGTTTGATACTCCATTGAACTTGATGCAACTCTCTAAAACACGTCCTGCATGTATTGAAGTGGCCAATATTTTGCGACATGGTGTAAACCATCAAAGACACATCAGCTGGAGAAGGCATATTCATTTGTAGCCCTTAGTGACTGTAGCCAGCCCTATAGTGCCTAGGACCCCCATTCAAGAGGCAAACCTAGGAACAAAGTGCTTGTACAAGTTAAGTGAGGTGCTTATGTAAAACACATTAAGTATACTGGACTTATTTATGGAATGACATAAAACTAAAGTCAGAAGTCGATAAGCAAAGTTCTATTTCATGCTAATTTAGATCTGTTGTTGAATACTAATTGTAAAGGAAAGAAATCAGAAAATTTTGAACAATGTTTCCACCCAAGAGTTAGTATTGTAGACCTACCCACAGAGTAACAATGTCGACGGTATGATTCTAAAGGTACTCAAAGAAGAATGAATTGCCAGAGGTCAACTCAGGTGAATATACCAACTGGTACTAGACAGAAATTTGGGGTACTCTTTTAAAGCCCATTTCTCTAAAAATTTGAAGAACGCCATCAACTGAACAGGTGTGTCATAACAGTAAAAACAATAAGCTTAAATAACTCAGAAAATGTAAAGAAGGGAAACCTATCACTTTTGAAGGGAAACTAATCACTTTATAAAGTGTAAAGAAATTTTCATCAGCCAAAGACAATGAACCAAAACAGATTTGAAACCTTAAGCAATCACAATCACAAATTAGAAACTACAATATGTCAGGGAAAATATAAATAAAGAAGAGAATCCGATATTTTTAAGTATTTTTCTCACCAAAGTAAAAGTTTCTATGCAACATTGCTTCTAAAGGAAAAAACAGAATGAAATGCATCTATACCTGAGCTTCCTCATCTTCATCCTCCCATGAATCCTTCACATCATCTTCATCTACATCCTCATCATCCCAATTACCTCTTGGCAGCTCCTTCTTAAGAAGTGGCGGCACAGGCTCATCTTCTGAATTCAAGGTAACAAGGTTAGGAAACATGTAACAATCATTATTCCTGAGCAGGCAAATACCTCTTTAATAGCGACTAGAACATTTTCTGGTACAACTTCCAATAATTTCAGAAAATTTGGCACCCAAGTACCACCTAGAACACCACATGATCTCAATAAGTAATAAACCTATTCATATGCACATTCACATTTTTGACAAAATTTTTCCATCTCAATTAAACCACTTTGACATCACATCCAGATCGCATGAGAGGTGCTGCTAGAGTGTAATCAAGAATCTGTCTCATTAGGAAATATGGTCAGCCTTAGATCCAGGTTCAGGCATCAAGTCCAAAAAGAAAATAAATCAAATGTATAAACAACCAAATAAGAATAGCAGTATGCAGTTTGAGGTATCAAACAGGTAGGCACAGAAAATGTTGATTCAATCGGATCAAAGGTTCTTCTTTGACCAAGTTAATAAAGCGTATTTCCAAATCTATCCATGCTATGGGCATTTAGAACTTAGGAGACAATTTGATTCCCGGTATCTATTTAAGAAGAATCTACACAGCAAGAAAAGAAAGATGACCACATGGCAATTATCTCATGCTTATAAAGTTGAATGAACTTGAAAGCATACCCCAGTCCTCCATGCTTATCTGCTAGTTCACTAGAATAAATTTTCAGTGGAAACAACGGAAGCAGACTTACGCAACCCAGATAGATGCAGCTCAGATTCCTGCAACAACAAAAAAAAGACACCCATTAATTGTATTGGATGATGACACGGCAAATCAAAAAGAGGGTAAGGGAGCTAGAAAAAGAAGCAAATCGGATTTCAAATCTATTAAAGGTGAACATATTGGTAACACAATTGTCCAATTTTCTCGATCAGGGTGAAGGGGTAATTGACGCAATAATTGGATACCCACGAGACAGAGCGAGAATTCAAATCATAACAACAATAATACCACCTGGTCGCCGATCAAATCATCAACCAGTACAAACCCAAGCAACAACAAAAGCAAAATCAAACAACACCCACCCCAAACAAAAAAAAAGAAGACAGAATTAACCCTCAAACTGCAAAAACCCTAATGACCCACAAAACCCCTGATTTATAGAGCACAAAAGACAACCAAAACGATCCAAATCTTAGACATTGCACCACAATTGAACCCAAACAGCACTTAATAATACTGCAGCTCACACGAAAAGCAGAGTCTCCGCAGAACTACGCAGCCGTTGGACAGAGAAGGAAGCAAGGGAATAACGGCGATTGCTGATGCAATAGCAAGGTGGGTTGGGGGGTCTGCCGATGAAGGTTCCTGCCTGATGATAAGGGAGGTTGGTGATTGCCGGATTGAGATAATTGAGTTGAAGCAGCAGAGAGAGGGGGAGGCGGCCGAGCCGGCGATGTCGGTAACAGGAACGTTATGGAGTGGAAAACATTGTAACCCCCAAAGGCAATTTTATTAGTGGTCCCCTCGCGTGTACACCGGGCGTCAGAACGCACGTCAGACAATTCTACAGTTACTTTTTTTTCGATTTTTTTGCTAAAACGGCAGTACAATGTCGTTAAAGTTCACTATAAACAGTAATATACTACCATTATATCTTTTTTATTTTTTACAAAAAAAAGACCAATATCTATAATACAATACAGCTAAAATTTTTTCAAAATTTGAACAAGACATAAACGTGAGGGAGACAAACATCCTTGCC
>JAOWBR010135420.1:0-13881 GCA_028571145.1 Dionaea muscipula
TTAGAGATATTATGGATTCAAATGATGCATGATTTGAGCAGGCATGAATTGCATGTTTTATTCATTTACCTTATGCCCTATTTTATCTCACCAGCTATCGCTAGCTGACGGATTTTACCCCTACTTGTTTTGGCAGGTTTTGAGCATAATTTGTAGACGGATGCGCTGGGAAGCGGTGTGACCTCATTGAATTTATGTTTCATGTTTCTCCGCTGTATGTTTATGATGTTTTGCTACTATGATTTGGTGATTGGACATGATGATTATTTTGGGATTAGGGTTTCCCGTTGTGAGGCTTGTAGATCGAATTTATGTATTGCATGTATGATCACTTTTAGGTATGATGGTAGATGTTTATCTTTAAATAGACATTGATCTATTTTGGTATTTTCGCTTCCCATGCATGATGATTCGATTGTTTTCCCTCGAGATTGGATAGTTTGGTATTTTAGTTTCACTTTACTTTGGCTTCAATGACCCGTGACTCATCACACGGGTTATCGTCGGTAGCATCCGATTTGGGGTGTTACAGTATGTGTGTGTTTGTGTGATTTATTTTTTTTCAAAAAAAATATTTTAATTTGGTTAGTGTCCGATTTTGTGAGTTAGAAATTTTTTACTAGGCTGTGATAATGATGCTCTTGCAAATCCACTGACCAGCTTTCTTGGAACCATAGAATTGAGTCATGGCTGCTCAACCCGCAATCAGCAGCAGAAGAAACGCCAAGCGATGGTCTCTCTCCGGCTTGAATGCTCTAGTCACCGGCGGCAGCCGTGGAATCGGGTATATATGAATGAATCTCAGCTTTTTTTTTGGTGAGCCCTTTGGATTGAAACGAATGAATCCCCAGCTACTTTTTCGTTTTAAAATTTGAAGGCATGCGGTGGTGGAGGAGCTAGCCGGGATAGGGGCGACTGTGTACACTTGCTCGAGGAATGAGGCGGAGCTTAACAAGTGCTTGAAGGAATGGGAGGCTGAGGGTTTTCCAGTCACCGGGTCGGTTTGCGATGTCTCGTCTCGAGCCCAACGAGAGAAGCTGATGGAAGATGTCTCTGCGCACTTTGACGGAAAGCTCAACATTCTTGTAACTTTCGCTTCCCAATTGATTAATTCCCTGTGTTGTTGATATCCTTTATTTTCAATTTCATTTTAGGTATCAAGCGGATTGCTTTTTGGCCGTTTAATTTTGTTGCTTGAATATTGTGTGGGCATGTTCTTTCGATGGTTTCCACTTTGAGAAGTCTTTCATTTTGTGTACCCGGCTTCTATACACTAACTAGCTTATTAGCCCGTGCTCAACAGGGGCAAAATTTGCTGATATCATACATTGACTAACGTGTTACATGTATTATTCTTACTTGTTTTATTCCACCCGGCCATATTCATATAAATTCTGAACAATGACCTTGAAGCTGCTCTGAAATTTCATATTCTATCGGAGAGGGGTATTTGAACACCTTCAATTACACTCCTATGACCGTTAGATCAAACCTAATCAAAGAATAAAATTGTATCTGGGAAAAGTGGATGGAGGGGGGGTAGGTCCAAACAGGGGGTGGGGTCAGATGCAATCTCAGTCCTTAATTAGGCTTGATCTAACGGTCAATAAAAGGTGTAATTGGGGGCGTTGATGTTACCAAAGGGTATTAGCTAGTTGTGCTTGTGCGATCACCGAAATCGGGTTCCGGAGGAAGACTCAACTCTATGCCGGGTAACCGAATTGGGTTGGATTGGTGTTTAACACTAATGCTATGGCTATTGCTAAATAAGCTATGATCACTACTGATGCAAAAGATAAAAGATAGATGTTGTTGATTGATATTGATGATGATTACAGAACTCTGATACTGTTACAAATACCTAAGTTTGAGCGGTTACATGATAACTACCCACGTCTCAGGACGTGGGCCCACTTTCCTATGTATGGCCTAACTACCCCATAACCGTTCCCATGGTGACCTGTAATCAATTCGTCCCTCTACGACCAACACCCATACGTCGTGGTTGTAATCAGGCCCTGGAGCAGTGACTCAACTGCTCAACCGCTGAGTAACCACCAATGACACGATCGTCATCTCAACTGACCACGTCCCCATCGTGCGTCCTAGGCCGAGGACTTCGTCCAAAGACCACGCCCATCTGCCTCAGGCCGAGGCCGTATCATCACGATTGAGGATTAGGACGCACGCCCATCTGTCACAGGTTCGTCCAACTTTAGGACGACTCAGAAGAGACGAAGTAGACGCCGCGTCCTAGGACGAACTCGCCCTGAGACACCAATTCAGAGCAATTACGCCCTAACCTGAGCGACCCCCAACATCCCACTGTTAACAATACCCCCCCAGTGCGGCGCATTTAATGAACCATCATCATTGATGCACCGCACTCAGCTTAAACAGGGACGTGAAGGGATAGACAAGACAACTGACAGGACATTTACCATAGCAACCATCGGACGCACTCTGCCCAAGGAGAAAAAAAATGATGGTGTTGACCTAGCATGACGCCAGCCCTAAGATCCCGTGACCCTCTTCTTCGGCTATATGTACATCAGGGCCCTCTCACTTTCCCTTTTTACGCTTTCAAGGCAAATTTTCAGACTTTTCAATTTCCAGAGCAGAGAAAACCCCCCAAGATTTCGAGCTCCATCAATGGCGACCTTCACCGATTACCTCGACGCACTCAACTCCGCCACTATCGCCTCCGACGACGTCGTCACAAACTCCTCCGGTCAAGACTACTTGGGTCCTGCCGTGATCGATGCTGTCAGGGCATCCGAAATCCGGTACTCACACATCTCCATTTTCCTCCCCATCACTTTGTCTGATTCTGTCATCTCCATTGACACCATCCTGAACCTTAAATCCCCCCTGAAACTGGCCTCACATGGACAAGGCCTTCACTGGTTGGGCTATGCGACTTCTTCGTGACAACGAATTCTAAGCCATAGCCAAAGAGTCAGGTATCCTCCACGTTGTTAACCTCTGTACCAAGGTGCCTTCTTTTGATCCCACTCTTTTCCCTCTGGCCATGCTCTTCTAGTCGTCCCATGTCATCATCTTCGCATTTCCCCGAGCATTGATGACCATCACCCTGCGAGATATCGCAGCCCTAACGAGCCTCTTGGCCTTCTTCCCCTCGGGTGACACTATCTCGGCCAACCTCGAGTACGCCCATAAAGCCCCCACATTCGAGATGCATACATTCTCGTCCTACAACTCCTTTATGGCAGCACACAAGAAGACCGGGTCCGTGGTGGAAGAGGAAGAACGAATTGTTTTCGTCCACTTCCTTCTTTGTAAATACGTCTTTTGCCCGGGCAGCGGTAAACCAGTATCAAGCTAAGCTACCTGAGACTCTCCACGAACGTGGCTAAAGGACAAACACTAAACCTTGTGTCCTTCGTCCTAACCGCTCTGTACCGCGGCCTATCTTTCATGGACGAACAACTTCGCCAGGGAAAAGAACCAACCGGCCCTGGGCCACTCTGGATAGCCCAACTGTGGCTATGGGCATATTTCCCTTTCTTTGGCACCATGCACGATCTTCCAACTCTCCCGTGCTCCGGGCCGAGGCTAGCTGCACTCCCGCTCGTTGCAACTTCAAAGTGCGAGATGTGGAACTACCTCAAATCTATGGACCCGTTGGTGTCTTTCTTTCCCTTCCCCACATCAGAGAACCCCAACTCTCTCTTTACCTCGGAATCCCCCATGTGGAAGCATTTCCTGATGTGCCAGGAATTACCGTTCGACCTAATCCTTGGGTCGAAAGCAAAGGCCGGGGCCAAGACATACTCGACCAACTATGCCGCTCGCCAACTAGGCCTCACTCAAGCTCGTCCCCTCCCCCTATTCTTTGCACACACCTATGGAGAAGCCCGTTTCGGCCTCCTCAACGCAACAGAAACGAGAGTATCCTTACCAATCGAGACGCCCTCCTGCGGCATTTCGGCTAAGCTCCTTTCACCCTCGCGCATGGATTGCGGAGCAGATGATCTCTTCAACGCCTACTAGACCACGGAGATCGACCATCTCATGTCTGTAGTCCATTTAACCGACTGGACACGACCAATATGCGCGGGCGTAGAGGCGAAGCCCGGACGCGATAAGCACGCAGGAGAAGGGGAGGCCACCTAACCAAGAGTCCCCATTCGTCTGAAGAAGGTACATCCTGGCTCGTAATTAGTTATTAATATCTCAAACCTTGTGGGCTTGTAACCTCTGTTGCTTCTTTTCAGCCGAAGAAAGCACCTACCATTGCTGCTTCTCTAGGCATAGCAGTGGCCTGGGACCTTCAGGCCCCCTCACCGGTCCCACCATACGTAGTGCCCGCATGGGCTAGAGACCTCTTAACCGAGCAGACCGAAGGCCACACAGGGACATTATCGGCCCAAGAGGACGTAAACGTGGTAAGTATTTCATCTTCACGGTACATAATTCGTTTAAACACCAACGTGCTAAACTTCTGATGTTGATGCAATGTAGGAGGTCGAGCCCGTAATGCTCGGCACGGAAGATCCTCTTAATGTAGAGGACATGCTCCAGGAGGAGGAAGAAGAGGATAATGAGCTGATCGAGGCCGCAGCCGCAGCCTCCACAAATGAAAAATTCCCCCCTTTTGCCTTCATAACCTCCCCCAAGAGTACCTTCACCCCCTCCACCAGAAACAAGAGAGATGGAGGTGGTGCTCCAGCCTCGGGGCAAAGAGCCTGGTGTTGGAAAAACTTCAAAGGCAAGGTTACCCCCTCAACCCGAAGACGCCTTCAGGACATCAGGGGCGCTCACGGTCGAGAAACCACATCCAACTAGGACTCCATCGGGCCAGGTATACGCCTTTGAGTTTAGCCTTGCCTTTGATACGCTTAGTAAATTGACTCACCTCTCTAGATTGTGACAGGTCGAAACTCTTAAGGAACGCGTCCAGCGTCTCCTTGGCGCTCTCACGGCCATTGCCATCCAGCCAGCATCCCTCTCTCAACAATCAGCCCCAGAAGCATCCACAGGGACAGCTGACCTATTGGAGGCGGCTCGACAACTTAGAACGTTCTTGGACCTTGGCCATACCGAGGCTTTATCTCCTCTGGGCGAGACCAAACTCAGTACGACAAGCGCTTTAGTAGAGAAAGCCCAGAGCGCCCTTGACGCTCCAATTCCGGCTAGGGTCCTGGTGCAACAATGCGTCCGAGAAACCTATTTGATCATTAATGGGATCAGGGTTCTCAATTCGAAACGCCGATCCAATAGAGCAACCCTGACGCATCAATTGAACCTGAAGGAGAAGGCCGAGAACGCACAAAAGAAGATATAAGAGGTAGTTGAAGAACTGACCGTGGAAGAATCTCATGTCAGCTCTCTTGAGACAAAGATAGCCGATCTTCAGCGCGAACTAGCTGTGCACAAGGCGAAGGCCGAAGCAAAAACAAGAACTCTGGCCACAACCGCAGACGAACTTGAATCAATTGTCCAGGACTACAGCGAGACCAACCAGTTCGACTGCGTAGCCGAGGACCAAAGACTGAACGATGAAGACACTCGCTTGTCGGCCGAGTGGGAGAGAGTAAAGGCTCAGACTGAGGAATTTCTAACTACCCATAGTCAATTGTAATAATTGAACAATTTCACTTTATTTGCTACAATACTTCTATTTGCATTATATTCGTCCAAATTATACATGGTCTAGACGTAACCCTAACTCACAATTAAACGTAATTCGTATAGCCTATACTTAAGCAAAATCAACTAAGGTTTCTCAAAGTCCCACATAGAAGGGACATACTTATTTAAATATCGTCCATTTATCATTCTTAGGTGCACGTTGTCATCTAAATCCCTCAGGTGGTATGCTCCATTGGGAAGAATAGAGTCCACAACGAAGGGACCCTCCCAGTTTGGAGACCATTTCTCATATACAGGGTCTCGGGCGTCCAATGGCAGGCGAACCTTCCAAACCAGTTTCCCTTGGACGAATGACTTGGCCACAACCTTCTTATTATATACCTAGTCATTCGTGCCTTATGCACCTTACGGTTAAAGGTCTCTATATGCAATTCATCCAGGGAGAGTAATTCTTGAGTCATTGCCTCAGCATAATTTTCAGGACCCAACCCGTCCTGAAGCATAATTCGAGCGGACTGAACGTTCACCTCCACAGGTACAATTAGCCTCAACGTCGTACACCAGTTGGAACGGCGTAACCTTCATGGTAGCCCGCGGGCTGGTTCGTAACGCCTATAATGCCTTAGGCAATAATTCGTGCCACTTCCTTGGATTCCGATCTACCATCTTACGTATAATACCTTTAATGAGTTTATTAGAGGACTCAGCCTGCCCATTCGATTGGGCGTAATATGGTGTAGAATTCACCAACTTAATGCTAAACTCGTCCAATACGACCTTAACCCGTTCCCCATTCAAGGACGTGCCATTGTCCACCATAGTAGTTTGGGGGACACCAAATTTGTAGATGATATTATCAGTGATGAACCTGATCACTTGCTCCTGCGTAATAGCTTTCAAGGGAACGACCTCAATCCACTTCGTAAGAAAATCAGTGGCCACGATGATGGATGTGTCTCCTGGACGAAGGAGGGTGAATCTTCCCAATCAAATCAATGGCCCATCCTCGAAACGACCATGGTTTGATTATAGGAGCCATATCCTGAGCTGGAGCCCGTTGAATGGGCCCGTGTTTCTGACACGCCAAACAACCTTTGGTATATTGAACACAGTCATCACCCATAGTGGACCAATAGTAACCACTCTATAATATTACCCACCGTATAGCCACTCCGGCCTGGTGGGTACCACATATACCTTCGTGCACCTCGGCCATTACAGTTTTAGCCTCCGCAGTAGATACACAGCGAAGAAGTACCTCATCAGGCCGTTTTTTAAACAACTCCTCTTCTATCAAAACAAAGTTCAGTGCTTGTAACTTGGCCTTAGGGTGAGAACCCTGCTCCGGATTTCTGAGTGTATCCTTTATAGTGCTCCTCCAATCACCCATATCTTGATAATCTAGGGCGAGGACTTCATGTGAGACCGGACGCTCCAAGGCCGATTTCATGGATCCATATCATTCCACAACCAATCGTTGAAGAATTATCTCGTCCTTAAACCCTGAAGCGACTTGGATGAGATCATTTGCTAACTCATTTTGAAATTGGGGCACGAATGTTACGTCCACATGATCAAACGAACGCAATAGTTTTTGAACGATATCATTCAAAACTAACATAAACTCGTTCTGACATCGAAACCCACCACTTACCTGATGAATAACTAACTGAGAATCTCCTTTAATATGAACAGAACGTAGTCTCATTTCTAGGAGGAGTTCCAGGCCGATAATCAGAGCCTCGTATTCGGCCTGATTATTGGTGAAGGAACCATCCAAAGAAAAATAAAAATGTAACGCACCCCCCAAGAGTGAAATTAGCACGATTCCAACCCCGGCCTTTGTGGCCGACCGTGATCCATCTAAGTACATCACCCAAGGCTTCTGACACAGAGCGTGGACTTCGATGTCCACCTCTTGCACAATATCCAAACACGGGTAACTAGTCAAAAACTCGGCCAAGGCTTGTCCTTTGACAGCCTTTTGAGGTAGATGTCGAAGATCAAATTCATGTAAAGTTAACGTCCAAAATCTTACGCGTTAATGAATGATAAGGCGAGAGTAGAGAAACTTTATTATATTAATTTTAGAAACCAAGTACACAATTTCAGGCCATAGATAAGCCCTAAGTTTCATACAGGCAAAGCTAGACATGACTTTTCTACGGGTAGATAGTTATATTCTGATGAGGACAACGTCCTACTTAAATAATACACTGCCCTGTCTTTGCCTTCCTCATCTTCTTGTGCCAACATAGCACCTATAGACCTCTCCTCGGCCGCCAAATACAACTTAAAAGACTTGCCCGTGACTGGTGGAGCCATTACTGGTGGCGATGCCAGGTACGTCGTCAAGCCATTAAACACGTCTTGTTGTTCTTTCATCCAGACGAATTCGTCCTCATTCCTTAGCTTTAACAAGGACGAGAGCGCTATCGTTCGACTTGCACAGTTAGAAATAAATCGCCTCTAAAAGTTAACTTGTCCCCAAAAATGCTGTAATTCTTTCTTTGTTCTTGGTGGCTCGGTCTTCAAAATAGCCGAAGCCTTGCTTGGGGCGATCTTAATCCCACGCTGGTGGACGAGAAACCCCAAGAAATTCCCCGCTCCAAGTCCAAAGGCACACTTGAGAGGGTTAAGTTTTAAGCCATACTCTCTCATTCGTTCAAACAAAGACTTCAAGTGGGCGAAATGATTGTCTATACTTCGAACCTTTAGCCACAATATCATCCAAATAGACTTCAACAAAATCACCAATCATATCATAAAATATAAAATTCATGGCCCGTTGATATGTGGCCTCAGCATTCTTAAGGCCGAATGACATGACAACCCACTCATAACAGCCAAGAACCCCAGAACACTGGAAGGCTGTTTTATGGACATCAGACTCAACTATATATATTTGATTATAACCAAAGTATTCGTCCATAAAAGGGTATGACATGACCAGTTGTGGAATCTACTAATGAATCTATAGTAGGCATAGGATATTCGTCCTTAGGAGTAGCTAAGTTCAAGTTTCGAAAATCTATGCGAATTCTAAGTTTTCCATTCTTTTTATGCAAGGGGACAATATTAAACAACCATTCCACATACCTAGTCGTCCTAATGAACTTGGCTTTTAATAATCGTTCCGTCTCTTTTTTTATTGCTGGAATAACATCAGGGGCGAAACGCCTAGGGACTTGTTTGAAAGGACGAAAACCGGCTTTAGTAGGAAGCCTATGTTCTACTATCGCCCTATTTAAACCAGACATTTCTTCATGCTCCCGTGCAAAACAATTTTTATAAGTACTAAACAAAGAAATGAACGCAGCACATACCTCAGGAGCTAATAACTGACTGATGTACGTTGGACGAGAAATCTTACATGCCCCTCTAATGTCTACCTCTTCCAGCGGGTCATCACTTCGGGTGATTCTGAACCACTCAACATTTGCAGCACCTGTACCCCCCAAGTTCTCCTTATCACCCTCAAGCAAAATGTCTGCGGCACAAGCTTTGTGTCGCGCCCTTTGCTCAGTATTAAGGGTCAACAATTTGGCCCTTAAAGCACGTACAGCGCTACGTGCTCTGATGTCTCGTGCCAGTTCACTATCCCGACCGTAATACTCCCGCAGTCGATCGCGCAAGGTCGATACGACAACCTCGTCTTTTATAGAGTGGAGTCTACGCTCCATGGTAAGAAGTGCCGAATTATCGGCCATGCTCAGTAGTACCCAAAGCCACCAAACTTTGTCTCCCCATATCGAAGAGTGCATTCAACAATTCCGGAGTAACATCGTCCTCTTGGGACATCACCATCACCTCATCGTCCTTCTGGACGAAACGAATCGGCCCGAGGGCCTACTTATACATATCATATTCGACCGCATTAGTTTCGGTCGCAAAAGGCCTTCTATCGGCCTGGACAATCTCAGGATTCCCGTTCTTATCCCAAAGGACGATACATTGGTGGAACGAAGAAGGAATGCACTCGCTCCCATGGATCCAATCTCGTTCAAGAAGGACATTATAACTAGTAGAGGTGCTCATTACAAAAAGTATTGTGGTCCTTGTCACGCTTCCAATAGTGACATCCAGGGCGATCATCCCCTTTGACTCCGTCACTTATCCGCTAAACCCCTCCAGGACGACCGAAGATGACATCAAATCAGCCTCGGTCTTACCAAACTTCTTTAACATTCGGTATGGAATTGTATTATTCGCGGCCCCGTTGTCAATCAGCACACGACTTACGGGAATGCCATTTATCTCGGCCTTCAAGTATAAAGGCCGTAAGTGCTTCCTCATTTGGTCAGAAGGACGATGAAACACTGCATGCTTAGTAGCGTTGACGCCCACCTCTGGCCTTTTTGCTTTCACCTCTACGGCCTGAACGTCTCCGAAACTCCACGTCATAGGCCTGAAACTCCACGGCTCGTCAGAGTCAGAACCATCGCCCCACCCTTTTGGCTGTGTTGTAGGCTTTACCACTGGTCGTAGAGGAATTTTGACTTGAGAACGAGTGACGCGCCGCTTAACCTTCAGGTTGTTGTATACTGTTATCCCCAAAAATATACCCGACACCTGGACTCGACCAATGACCCACAGGGAACACGTGGACGGACACGGGGACCCGAAGACGCGTGGCTACCTACGCGTGGCCGGCCATACGGCCAGCCAAGCATCAAGATGATACAGCTAAGCCTTGCATATGTGCGGCCAACACAACACAATTGTGCGGCCAACGTTAAGCATGCTTAACGCATGCCAGGCCTGTGGCCAATGGGCCACACGCGGCCAACTGCTCTCCTTCCTTGTGCCGGCAGCATAAGGGGGAGTGCGGGCAGTGCATGTGGGCCTCCAATCAGCCATGCATGTGCAGCCAAGCCCAAGGCCACCTCTTCCATGCAGTTCCCTTTCTCCTTGAAAGTAATTCATGCGAGCAACCAATGAGCATGCACAGCATACGGGCAGTACCTCAAGCAACTACATGGTGCAGCAGCGAGCAGCGACATGGTGCAGCAGCGAGCAACGCCATGGTGTAGCAGCAGGCAACGACATAGTGAAGCGGCGAGCAGCTCCCCGACGAGCAGTGGAGCCCGGTGACGGCCAACGAAGAGCGACCCTCCTTGGTGAGCGGCGAGCAGCAAACAGTGGACTTCCCTGCGAGCAGCGAACCTCGGGCACGCGAGCAGTAAGTCCCAGCGAGCAGTTCACCTCCTCCTCGCATGAAGATACAGTGGCCAGCTCCTCCTTGCACATTAAATGCAGCGAGCAGCAGCTGATATACAGGGATTTTTCCTTTGCATAAGTGAACCGGAAGATCGGACGGATCGACCAGATTTTTTCTAAGTATTTGGACTCGCTCGGTACTACCTGCTCGGTAGTGCCGGCTTGGTAGTGCCGCTCGGTAGTGCCGGCTCGGCTTGCTCACCCGGCTTAGCTCAGAGGGGTTGCCTTCTCCCGCTCGGTATACTCGCTCGGTATACCTTGCTCGGTATACTTTGCTCGGTAACTTGCTCGCTGCTCTGTAACTTGCACGGCGCCTGGTAACCTGCTCGGTCGCCCGCTCGGTAATGTTCTTTATGGTAATTTTACCACCCTCTTGGCGCCGTTGCCGGGGAATTCATCTTGGGTAACGGTTTTTCAATCTTGTGATTTTAATCCAATGAAGATTTAATTTTCATTTTATTCTTTATTCTTTGTTTTCTTCGCGCCGAGAGTTGGTTTTTGGTTTTTGTTCTTTGCAAGTAAGAAGACGTTATCTTGTGTATGATCACAAGGTCTAGAAAAGAATCAATCTTTTCTCTAGACCCTAATATTGAAAAGACCGCACGTCGCCTCAGAAAGCAAAGTAAACAACCCCAATCTTCAACAATCATAAAGGCTGACGGAGATAACCAAGTAAATAATGCCGCCCGCCCACTGTCTGATTATGATTTTCCCACTTTGGAGGGGATTCGACCAGTGGTAGTCAGACTAGCCGTGGCGGCACAAAACTTTGAGCTAAAGGGCTCCACGATCCAGCTGGTCCAGAACCATGCTTAGTTCCACAACTTGCTGATGGAAGACCCGAATGAGTACATCACTGAGTTTCTGGCCGTCTGTGACACGGTAATGTACCTGAACGTTTCGGATGACGCCATCCGTCTACGTCTTTTTCCTTTTTTATTAAAGGATAAGGCGAAGACCTGACTAAATTCGTTACCTCCTGGTAGTATTACCACGTGGAACGACTTAGCTAGCAAATTTTTTAAAAAATACTTCTCTCCCCTCAGGACTTCCATGTTGCGCAGAGCTATCTCTAACTTTGTGCAGGAGGATAATGAGTCTTTTTATGAAGCTTGGGAGAGATATAAGGAGGCTCTACGGTCCTGCCCTCATCATGACGTGCCTGTTTGGCAGCAGCTACACATTTTTTATCAGGGCCTAAACGGTAACTTTAGGGCGATGATAGATGCTACTGCTGGTGGGTCCTTCATGAGGAAAAATCAGAACGATGCGTGGGCTATCCTGGAGGATATGGCAACTAATAGTTACCAAAATCACTCCGCGAGGGCCGTGGCGTCAAGTTCAAGGAGGGTGGCACCTGTGGCTAGTGTAGAGCCCGCACAACCTTTGTTTGATCCTGAAGCCCTTGCTTCACTCACAACGCAGCTATAGACCCTTAACACCAGACTTTCCACACTGGAAGTAGTTGCGATACCAATGGGACCCTATACACAATATAGCGGCGTCAGCATTCAAGACCAAGCTGACGCCATGTTTACTGTGCCACAATATGCAGAAGTTGAAGAACCCGAGCCCACTGAAGAGCTCGTAAATTATATTGGGCAGAATGACCAACAACAGCAGTACATACCGTGGAGGAGAAATAATTTACTCTCATGGCGGGGCACCAACTATGAAAATGCTCAACAAGTGCCACCGCCGCAGCAACCGGCTCCCCCACCACAGTATGCTTCAGGTTCCCGTCCACAGGGGCAGGCGCGACCCCAACAACAACAACCCTAACAACAACATCAATCTCAATATGCACAACAACAGAGGGCGTACAGAGCGCCACCACAGTAGCAGCAGGATTACCAACCCCAACAATATGTTCAGCAACGGCAATATGCCCAGCCGCTGCCACAGCAGCAGCAACAACAACAATAACAACAAGCACCGCCTCCGCAACCAAAGTCGTCAACAGAAGATATGCTGGCTCAATTCATCACGTCCTGCAATACAAGAATGCAAAGTCAGGACGCAACCATAAAGAATCTTGAGACTCAGCTGGGCCAGATTGCAAATTTGTTAAGGAACCGTGCACCTGACACACTTCCTAACAACACTGAGAATAACCCCAGGGCGGACCTAAAGGCTATTGAACTCAGAGGAGGAAAGGTGCTACCTACAAATACTGGGGCGCCGCCAAAGAAGACCGTGGCGCCACCATCCATGGCGTTACCAACATATGTTGATTCCTCGTCTGATGAGGAAACAAAGCTAAGGAGAAAAAAAGGAAGCTGTTGTGCATCAAGACTCCTCGTCTGAAGGGGAGAGGCCTCCACAAAAGAAGGCTAAGAAGAAAGGAAATTGTTGGCCTGTGGCGACAGATTCAAAGAAGAGAAAGGACAAGGGAAAGCAAGTACAGCATGAAGTGGATATCAACAAGATTCCCTTTCCTCAGGCTGTAAAGAAAACCGTGCTGGATAAATCATACAATAAGTTCCTCGATATTTTTAAGAAACTTGAGATCAACATACCCTTCGCTGAAGCCATAGCGGAGATGCCGAAGTATGCAAAGTTTCTCAAGGCGCTACTGAATAATAAGAGGAAGCTTGAGGAGTTTAAAACTGTGTGCTTGATAGAGCAATGCTCTGCTGTGGTGTCACGGAAGCTGCCACCTAAACTCAAGGATCCAGGAAGTTTTTCAATTCCTTGTTCCATTGGTCATCTAGACTTCGATGGAGTCTTATGTGATTTAGGGGCCAGCATCAATCTTATGCGCTATAAAGTTTTTAAAACTTTAAGCATTGAGCATGCATTAAAACCCACCACCGTCACTTTGTAATTAGTTGATAGATCAGTTAGGACGCCACGTGGGGTGGTGGAGGACTTGTTGGTTAAGGTTGATAAGATTATTTTCCTTGCTGACTTCATCATCCTTGAAACAGAGGATGACCATAATATATCCCTCATTTTAGGATGCCCCTTCTTAGCCACGGGGCGCACACTTATTGATGTTCAGAAGGGGGACATCATTTTAAGAGTAGGGAAAGAAAGAGTAAC
>JAOWBR010135531.1:0-13880 GCA_028571145.1 Dionaea muscipula
ATCTCTAGTAAAATGCACTCCGTCCCTCGATGTCTCCACTCCGGCACTCCCCGGTCCCCTCCGGTGCTGCATCCCAACTGCCTCTGTAGTAGGGGCCCGCCCCCGGTGCTGACTAACTCGCCATCCCGAGTGATCAGTCTCGGCCTCCAATGTCCCCCCAACTCCGGTCGTCCCCATCCCCCTAGAAGCAGTCCGTAACCCAGCATGAACACTCGCAGTCACCTCGGGCTGACAAGGTGGAGCCGGCCGAGCTGCCACCCGTCAGGACCTACTCCAATCCCATCAACCAATTAATGGCATCCATGGGGTCAGTGGCGCCAACAAAGGTAGGGGGTCTAGCCCTAGGAAATGGTCAAACAAACGTCCCTGGAACTCTGCCTCGGCATGAGCCACCACAACCGGTGCAGGTGCAGGTGGTGCTCCTCCAGCAACATGTCTCGGGATGGGGTCAACCCTCTGTGGAAGTCGAACCCCAACCTCCTCAGTGTCATCACCAATCTCCTCCTCCTGAACCTCCACATCATGAGCATAAGCATCTGCTCTCAGCGCTTTGAACTGGCGGATGATGTCTCACTCTTCGTCCGAAAGTCTCGGCCCTCGAGACCCTATCGCCTCAATCGTAACAGGCATCACTGGAATGGCATTGGCACCAGTGCCAATCGTCGGGCGTCTACCTCTAACCAAAGGAGGTCGTCCCATCTATCAGGGAGTCTCCTTAGATAATGGGGTTGTGCCTGCACCAGTCCTCGTGCTAACTATTCTAAATATCCACAAGAGTAGTAAAAACTGCACATGAGTACACGGAAAACGAGTACCAAAATAATAAATCGGAAAACATACCAATGGATGCCGGGAGACGGTGCCTCATTCTATGAAAACATGAAAACGGAAATCTAAGGTCCACACTCAAAAACAGTCTCAAATAGAGTTGAATCGGTAGTCAACCAAGCTGGCTCTGATACCACAAATGTACCCCCCTAAACCGGGTATTACTGGTGATAACTTGTGAGGTGACTCACGAGTCATTGATGCCGAAGGAGAATCATGCAAGGTACTAAAACATTTCAACACCGAGATAGATATAAATCACCATCATGCATAAAATCGATCATACATGAAATATATAAAATCTTTCCATCAATCTCACATCGGAGAAACATAAATCCAATGTGTACATCATACACAATACAAAATCTGAGTATCATAATGCATGAACATGCAGCAGAGAAAGAATAAAATAAGATCTTATGAGGCCATACCACTCGCCGCCGCATTCGTCTACAAATCACTGATCAAGACCTGGCAAGACTGCAGACAGGGGTAAAATCCATCCGCTATTGATAGCTGGTGAGATGAAATACGACATAAGATAAATGAACAAAACATGGAATTCATGCGTACTCAAATCATGCAACGTTCGAATCCATAAATTCTCTAAAAACAATTACACGGACCATGGCAATAATGGATATATAAAACAAAATGACATATACCAATGTTCACATCAACCCAGGGTACCCCAACAACACCTACATAACGTACATCCTGGTATAGCATCACCGCGAACATGTAACATCATGAGGTTCCGTCCTAATTCCTCCGTCGCGAACGGAAGAACTTCAGGACGTTGTGACACCCGAAGGTGGCCTTAGCTTCCACACAGGGAAGAATTCAAAGGGCTTGAAATCCAAATCCATATCCCATGTCCAAAACTCAATTGGCATACAAGCCCCAAAACAAACCAATGGAAATCATTATCTCAACATAAATGGTTTTCCAACAAAACCATACCATATATAAAGCGTAGGAAAAACAATGAGAAATACCATCTATTCATGTACCAAAGTCCGTACATCAACTCACCTGAGCAATGAATGATCAAACATCAACGATGAAGCTGCTCAACCAATCACGAGGCGCTCAATGAAATCACCACAAACTCCTGAATCAAAGCCATTCACAAAGGTCTCAAAAACCAACCACGGTAACTAATCAAATCACCAAACCAACGAACTCAAAACAACCCGAAAAGGGCCTTAAAGATATCTCGAAACATGCCTAAGATCATCTCCAAAACATCGCGGATCAATCGCTAAGAGACATGAAAATCAATTCCTCACAGCCTCAAGAATCCGATTGTCCGGATTTCTCCTCTTTGTGGAATCCGGTCGGCCAGTTCCTCAAAAACAGAGAGGGTGTTACTTTCGCGACCGACCGACTATGGAAACCGGTTGATCGGAAAAACTGCACCAGAATCCCAAAGAAAGACAGAAACTTTGGGCATCATCCAAAAATCATCCTCCATCGAAACCAGGGCTTTTAACACATCATAACACATGCAACAAGACTAATCAAACCCTTAGGAACCATCACCAACATGTCAAACACATAATCACAGCATCAAAAATCCAAAACAAGATAAAATAACCTAAATCAAACATAAACAAGAATCTCATGAGAACTCATCCTATACTCAACTTGAATACCTCAAACAAGTCTCAAATGATATATCAAGGCCTGTCAAAGCCTTTACCAACATCAAACAAAAGCGAAACTCAACTTGGCATATTGAAAAATCCATCCAACTCATGAAACCAAAAAAAACCATGAAACTTAACCACAACTTACCTTAAAACAAGTAATGTGATGAACACCTAAAGTCCTAGAGGCTGCCAAGAGGTCCTCCACACAAGCTCCAATCAAAAACATACCTAGCCTTGAAGGAAATGATGAAGAATCCTTGAATCCCCTTCTTCGTCTTCTTCCTTCTCCCTTCTTCTATTCCCTTCTTTCTCTTGCTCTTGTACGCATGGAGGCAGAAAAAGGGGCTGCAAAATCCTTCCCCCAACCCTACACCAACACCTTACAAAGCCATTCTAACACTCCTCCCCCTCCTCATTAAATGCTAAGTCACAAAAAGTCCATAATAGTGGTTGTCCTCTAATATTCAAATCACGCGTGCACACTAATCCTAAACACCTCAAACTCATCACAAAAGTCACGAAATTAAATCACGGTAACAACGAACCTAAATTCAAAATCGCGAAAACCGTCACATCACAATCCGTCTACTAGCGAAAAATCGGTGCAATCCACACACATCAATATGGTACTCGTTGGTCAACTCTCATCATCCCGATCGTGCCGGTATGTTAAAAACGGTCGTACGACATACGATGCAAAAAGTAGCCAAATAGCTACGTAAAACCCGAGAACACTATTCACGTAAAACACTATTCACCGAAAAATGAAAAATCTCCAACGTGAATAATCAATCATAAATAAGCATAAAACTACCAAAAATAATCATAAAAACACGGGGTATAACACAACCGTCTCTTCTATGAGATCAACTACGCTAACGGAAACGGGAAACCAGGATCCAAATTCTAAATCAACAAATCTCCCTTCACCTTAATCAGACCACAAGTCCTTGAAGTGTTACCGCAACGGAAACGGTCAACCAGGTTCATAACTTTAAGCAATCATCCACACAACACAACAACAAAAACAAAAGTCCAAATAAAAGGCATGACACAACATGGCACAAAAATTCCCCATGATGAAGCATCAACTCAAAATGAAATCTCTTACTGAGCAAAAGCTCCTATCTCATGTTTCAAATCATCAAACATGGGCCTCAACCCTAGTGTCATATCAAGGCGAAATTTACGTCTCTGATCAATGGTGGTCCAGAAAAATCCTCAAGAAATCATCAGTGACCTCACAACCACCAGTGATGTCCTTAACCCTAGTCACCATCCTCAATTCACAATCGTCCAAAATCAATCATAAGAGAAAGAAATCCCACGCAACCATCCTTATGAAATCACTAGCAAGCAAAAGAAAATCAACACACAGAGGACTTCGATCTATCGTCCACATATTCTAATACCATCCTATCGATCAAAACGAACAGAACTATCCTCGAGGAACAATCTAGATGGACATGATGTTGAACTAATCAATCCATGAAATTCGCACATGTCTAAGCAAATCGATCTACTAACATCAATACACCACATGTCTTAATATCACATCCCTAAAACATCCAAGTCAACTCTACTAAACCATCCATAAAGTGATACCAACAATCAACCATCAAAACTCGAACGGAACAACCAAAGGGGCAATGACATCAAGATGAACCAAAAGAATGTGTGGCACCTAAATCAAAAGCACTCATGCAAACACTAAATCAAATGGTGAAGGTACCTTGCACAACATCGGGGAAAGCATCTATATCCATCTGTATCCTCATGTTTCAAAGCATAAACTCGTCTTGGAGCTACTTGCTTCCCGGAAGTGGAAGCAACCCCTCTCCCTCTCTCAGCCGACTACTGCACGACTGGCTGGAAAGGCCTCTAAACTATGGAAGCAGAGGCTGAAGACAGACCATGTCCCTGGGACCCTCTCTATCCCGTCTGGTTCTGCTGAGAACCGGAAAAATGACTACCCAACAATCTGCACCTAGCAGCTCTATGTCCCGACTTCCCACAAGAGAAGCAAACAATGGGCGTACCATCACACTGCACCCCAAAAGAATGACGAACCCCATATCGTGGACATGGCGGTCCTTGACTCTAGGATGACCCAAACTGAAATCCGGACTGAGGCTGTTGTGGTCCCTCCTTCCCTCCTCCCTTCTTGCCTGAATTGGAAGAAGGTGTTCCCTTAATTCTCTTGGGGTCCATACCCCTCTGTAGGAAAAGGCCTCTCTTAACTCTAGTGGCCCTACGGACCATGTCCGTTAATGAAGTGCAACAAAGGCGCCGAATGGTGACCTGAAGATCGGGGTTCATTCCCTGAAGGAATAGAAACATCTTGTCCTCCTCCGTGGATAAAAACTCTGGGGTAAATCGTCTAAGCTCATGAAATCTCACCTCATTGGCGGCAAGCGACATGTCTCTCTATCTCAAACCTAACATCTCCGACTTCTTCTGCGCCCTCATCTCCACAGTGAAGTACTTATCCTCAAAACTGGAAAGAAAAAACGCCCAAGTTAGATCATTGGGGTGTGCCTCAAACCTCCTCTCAAAACCCATCCCCCAGAACTCAGCCGACTCCCTCAACTGATAAGAAGCCAGTGAAACTCTATGCCCAGTGGGCATCCAATCCTCCTCAAGAACCTCTCGATGCCCATCAACCAGTTGGTAGCCTCCACGGGGTCAGTGGAGCTAGCAAAAAATAGTGGGTGTCCAGCCCTTAGAAAACGATCAAACAATCTCCCTTGGAAGTCCTCGTCGTCATGAGTCACCACTGCCAAAACTGGAGCAAGTGGTGCTCTCCGATGAATGTGTGTAGGAATGGGACCAACACTCCGCGGGTGTCGAACCACATCCTCCTTAAAAAACTCCTCATCCAGTCGGGTTTCTTCGTCGCGAACATATGCATCCTCTCTAGCATAAGCATCGGCTCGTCGTTCTCTAAACTGTCTGATTATGTCCCACTCCTCATTAGAAAGCCTCGGTCCACGTGATCTTATCGCATCAGCCACAACAGGTGTCACTAGCACCGCACTAGTCCCTGCACCAATCATCGAATGCCCGCCCTAGAAAGTGGAGGTCGTCCCCGTCGGGGTGTCTCCTCCGGAGGTGTGGTCGTCTGCCCTACACCTATCCTGGTACTCAGCATTCTAGATATCCTCAAGAATTGAAGACAGCACATGAGTGCAAAGAAATTTAAATGCCAAGAAGACAAAATGAGAAACATACTTATGGATGCCGGGAGACGGTGCCTCATTCTAAGAAAACATGAAAACAAAACTCTAAAGTCCACACTCAAAGCAGTCTGAAATAAAGCGGAATCAGTAATTAATCAACCTGCTCTGATAACAGAAATGTAACACCCTAAACCGGGTGCTACCGGCGATAACCTGTAGGGTGAGCCACAGGTCATTGAAGCCAAAGAAAACGCAACAACAACTAAAAAGAACAAACTCGAAGGAGGGATATCTAAAACACCATGCAAGGAAATGTAAATACAAGATCAAATACAAGTTTGATACAGCAAGTCACAAAACATAGAATCAACATCCAAAATGACCATCAGGTTAATGCTTTAAATCAGAGTATCCAAAATCATGCAGCGGAAAGGGAAAATAAAAGTCCTATGTGGTCACGCCGCTCCCTGCCACACCCAGCTACAAATCACTGATTAAAACATGCCAAAACAAGCAGAGGTAATATCCGTCAGCCATCGCTAGCTGGTGAGATGGAATACGGACTGAAAGATAAATGAATAAAACATGCATCTCAGATGATCAATAAAATCATTCATCATGAATCCAGTAAATATCCAATATAAATCCAAGGACAGAAAGGCGATCATGGTATGGCTCTCGCGTCCATGCACCATAAAGAGATAATCGTCCTCGTCCTTCCGTCGCGAATGGAAGAACCTAAGGACGTTGTGACACCAGAAGGTGGCCTTAGCTTCCACTCAGAGAAGAACTCCAAGGACTTGAAATCCCTCATTCATATCCCATGTCCAAAAATAATATCAAAGGTATAGCAAGCGACCACGACCCAATGGTCAAAAATTGGAACATCAACATCAAAAGATCTCATTATAAATCATGCATTCACGGTACTAATCCATCGAATAAGAAAAACATGTTAAAACATGTAAAATACATAACCTTCAGATATCGTCGATACGTACAACATCTCACCTGAGCAACGATGATCACACAATCACCAAAGAGGCTCTAACCAAGCACGAGATGCTCAACAGGCTCACCACTGGTCCCTATTATAAAGTTCCACACAAAAGTCTCAAAGACCGATAACCGGTGAAACCACCAAACAACACCCTATGAAAACCCTAAACATCCCATACTAATCCTTAAAGATCCCGCAAAACGGCCCAGGGTCGATCCCCGACCCTCTCCAAACGAAACCACGAGAATAACAAATCACAAGGAGCAAATCCTGCCAAACAACAGGGAAACCAATCGGGCGGTTTTCCATGCTCTACAAATATCCGATCGGTTGGATAAGGAAAAACAGAGAGCATGCTCAAAGTCGGGTCGGCTGAAAATCCTGTTTCTACAGAATGCAAAAACTCTACCAAACACGAAACTGGAACCAAAAATCAATTAAACCTTAATCTAACTCCACCAACACATCACAAAACATGAAACAAAGCCTACCAAGCCATCCCAAACCATTAACATCATGTCAAACACAAAACCACAACCTCAAAATCCATCCATGGCTAAGATAACCTAGAAACTAAACATGAAACATGAATCTCATGCAAAGTCTTCTAAGACTCAACTCTAAAACCTCATGCTGTGTCAAAAGACGTATCCCACTATGACAAACCTACCAACTTCATCTTGCACAACCTATACGCGAATCCACCTTCATGAAAACCACTCCAAAGCATGAAATCAAGGGAAAATAAGAACTAAACAAGTGATTACTTTAAAAATAACCACTGAGAAGGATCTCTTGAGCTCTCCAATGCTGTCAAGGATTATCTCCAACCAAATCAAGCTAGCTCTAAGATTAGCCAAGGCAAAACTCAAGGAAATGGTGAAGAAAACTTTAAGGATCCATAGTTCTCCTTTTCCTTCTCTTCTCCTTTCTCCTCCCCATATTTCCATTGCATAACCTCACGTGAGAAATGGCCAATAAGGCTGATATTCAGCCTTAAAACCCTCCACCAATTAACCAAAATCACACACTTCCATCATTAATGCAATGTGAACACAAAATTCAACGTTTCTGTCTCACTTTCTAACTTAGCTAATGGCTTTAATCACCTCATCACGCATGCACACTAAACCTAAATGCCTCAAAAATATCTCCAAAAATCATGTAATTAAATCGCGGTCACAACGAACCCAAATTCGAAACTATAAATAAACATCACATCATAAACCAAGCAACCCGCAAAAATCCACGGACTCAGCATACGTCAATATGGTACTAGTGGGTCATGTGTCATCATCCTGATCATACCGGTGTAATCAAATCAATTGTACGGAATGCAATTCAAAAAGTAGCCGAACGACCTTATAAAACCCGAGAGCACTATTCACTGAAAAACGAAAAATCTCCAACATGATAAATCAATCATAAATAGACATAAAACAACTTAAAAGTGCATATAAAACACGTGGTGTAACTTCTACTGCAGTGGCACTATCTGCTTTCTACCTAATGCCACAGATGTTGACACCCCGTGCTCTATGGACCTGCTTTGGCAGGTGCGATTCCATTCCTAATTCTCCTCCTACTTTCATGCCTATCTTCGTGGGATTCGCTTATTGGGCCAGAAGAAGATATCTCTCACTAGATAAAGACATAACTCAATAGACTTAATCACTTCAAAGGTCTATAAATATCGATCCGGCTGCTTCATTCAAGTGGTTGCACTCCTGCGTGAAATAAGATTTAGACATTTGCATATTCACCTTTTCACAGAGAGTGTTCAGAGAGCTTAGCTTGTTATTAGGAGGAGTCCACCACACACTTATATGTTTTCGATAGTAAGAAAGTGAGGATTTTAAGAGTGTGTACTTGATCGTTGCGATCAGATCCTTATGATCAACCATTTTACAGTCGTAATACAATTTCATTTCTCAATCTCATTTACTACATTTTCGTTTACTTACTTTCCATTTCTTAATTGTTGCAACGTCTGCCTCCATTGCCTGGGTACTAGTATTGATCATCTCCAAGCTTAATTCCGTGGAAGTAGTTCAATCTCGATCATTTAAGATCGGTCTCGACTCGCATATAATCCATAGTACTTGGGTGGGTGTTGAGTGGCATTTGTCGTGAAAGTTGTGACTGGGAATTTGCACCTTAAATACTGTATTTACATTTTCTATATTTACCACATTAAACCATTTTTTGTCTTCCTTCACTGTTTTTAAGAATCAAGGACTTGATAATCACTGTTCGGAGATTCCCTGCGAATCGATATCTTTTTATACTATGTGACGTGACAGTACACTTGCTGACCATACATCTTTTTAGCGCCATCGCCGGGGAACGTCTTGGGTAACAGTGATTTCATTTCATTGATTTAAAAATCCAGTGAAGTCTTTTTATTTGTTTAGTTCTTTGTTCTCGGCTACCTAGCAGTTGACAAATTTTGTTTTGTTTTTGATCTAAAAGGAGTTGTTGCATTCTGTGTATGATCATATGGTCCAGTAAGGAATTAATCATTTAACTAGATCCTGAGATAAAAAATACTGCACGACGACTTAAAAGCAATCAAAGCATATCAATCTACCAATCACAACTTCAATGGCAGGAGGAAACGCTAATAATGTCGCACACACTCTGGCTAACTACGGCTTTCCCACACTAGAGGGGATTCGACCACCTATAGTTAGGCTAGCTGTGGCCTTAAATTCTTTTAAGCTAAAGTGGTCCACCATCCAGCTCGTCTAGAATCATGCTCAATTCCAATGCTTGCCGATGGAAGATCCAAATCAGCACATCACTAATTTTCTGGCAATCTACGATACTATAAAGTATCAGAACGTTTTTGATGACGCCATTCACCTATAGCTTTTCCCTTTCTCGGTAAGCGAAAAGGCCAAGGCTTGGCTAAACTCTTTACTGGTAGGTAGTATCACTACCAGGGACGCCTTGACGAGAAAATTCTTGCCAAAATACTTATCTCCCCTCAGAACCGTCATGCTACGGAAAGCAATCATAAATTTTTTATAGGAGCATTATTAGATTCTTTATGAAAGGTTTAAAGATTCTCTACGAGCTTGCCCCCATCATGACGTACCCGTATGGCTACAACTTCATACATTCTACCAGGGGTTGAAAAGCACCTACAGAACAATGATTGATGCTGTTTTCAGAGGGTCATTCATGAGAAAGAATGAGGAAGATGCTTGATCCATTATAGAGGACATGGCGATTAATAGTTACCATAATGCCTCTGAAAGGGCAGAGACATCCACTTCACGGCGGGAAGAACCAGTGGCTATAGTAGAGCCGGCGCCACAAGTAATAGACAATGAATCCCTTACAACATTAACCACGCTGCTGCAAACTCTCAATATGAGATTATCATCCATGGAAGTAGCTGCAGTACCAACGGGGCCTTTCCCTATCCATACCGACAACCAAGCTGAACCCCTATTTGCTGAGCCTGAGTATGTTGAGTATATACCAAATGAGCCCAATGAAGAGCTCGTAAATTATATTGGTCAAAATGCGCAGTAACGACAGTACATTCCATGGAGAGGAATTCAACTGTTGTCATGGCGTGGAATAAATTACGAAAATGTGTAACAATAGGCGTAACATCAACCACCGCCACAACCACAAAAGTATGTACAGAGCCCCCGTCCATAGGGGCAAATAAGACCCTAACAACCTCAACAAACTCAATTTCAACAACCGAGAACTTACTAACTGCTACCATAGCAGTACTGACCGAACGAGATCGCAATGCAGCAAGTGTACTGCCTTCGTTGGTAGTAATAAAAGATATCGAACCGTAGAGAATTATCCGTAACAATGTTTATCAAGTTTGTGAACTTAATTCAGTAAAGGATTCAATTAAAATGGTTTTGCTGGAAAAGTAAAGTTAGGAAACGTAAATGGTAGAAATGTAAATGCAATTCTCAAGTGTAATTCCTCCGCGACAACTGCCACTCAACAACCAACTCAAGTGCTATGAGTCAGTAGTGAGGCAGGATTCGATCCTTAAGATCGCCAACCGACTTCTGCAGAATTAACTTTGGAGGTGATCAGATGATATCCACGGCTATGAAGGGATATATTTGCAATCCTTTCTTAAGAATGGAAAAGTAGAAGGAAGCAGTAAAGGTGCGATGAAATAAATGTGCTTGTATTAAAAAGAGTTGCGAACACAAAAGATTCAAGATGATCGAAAGACCATTTACACACTCTAATCCACTCTGTCACAATGGGTTTAACGAATATGGATCGATTCCTGCTAAAACAACCACTACCACTCTGTTCACTCTTCTCTCATAAGTGTCTTGGCAAGTGCGTAGCTTCGAGTACTCGTGCGGGAGTTCGATGAGTTGAAGTACTGCAGCTTGATAGCTATTTATAAACTTCCAAGGAGGTCAGATTGCATCCAGGTTCATCCTTATCTTTTGAGAGGTTTGTGCATCAGATCCACCAGAAGATCCCCTGAAAGTAGCCTTGAAAAGTGGAGAAAATCAAGAGAATCTGGAACTGAAATGCAACTGTTTGGACAGGTCATCAAGGCGGGGCGACAGGAAATTATGGCGTCGACCCTTTGTGGCATCAAGCAAGAATAGCCTCGTCATGATCTCTCCAGAGCTGAGTGTCGCCATGGCGTCAAGATCATCTATCTTGAGAAGGACGTCTCCAACATCAGATAGGACACCATCGTTCATCTTCTAATCATCAAATAGGACCTTGGATCAATCAGGGCTTCATGTGTGAATCTTGCACAAGGAGTTAAGGTCAACCGTCGCCACCGCTATAAAAGTGGATACTAGAGCCTTTGAGGTTGAGGCGACTGTTCTTCCTCCAGGAATTATAAGAGATTCGATGAAGGATTTGATCAGATGGAAAGCTTGAGTGGACCAAATAGATATATTTGAAACTCGGATCATCATCGTTGAATTCTTGAATCACAAGTTAGGACAAGGTGGCGCCACGACTTGGTGAGATCAAATAGCTCCGTGGCGTCAGGTTCCTCTCCAGAGCATCTCCTTTGTTGCATTGAAGTTATGGATTCACAGGATGCTAACTCATGATGAATAAAGGCCATAGGTACTAGAGATGACAAGGTTGAATTCTTGAATCTCAAGTTAAGGGTGATTGCCGCCATGCTTCAGTAGAGCTAGACAGCTCCATGGCGTCACTTGAATGGATTGAGAGATTCTGAACTCATCTGGATGTTATACTTGGTAGGCCATCTTGGAAGGTTATTTAAGACATATTGGAAGTCTTGACTTCAGGATCAACCTTCCAGAACACTGATAGCTCCATGTCCTAACTCAAGCTGCTTTTCCACCTTTTGCTCTAGTGATGGCGTCAACATGCCTAGATTCCTCCAAATGATGTAAATCCGGAAAAATACTAGAAAAGAGGCATAGATCACACCTGAATAAGATGAAATAAGGGACTTAACATAAGTAAAAGGTAAGGTAATGTAGCAATTTCACGGCTACATCACCCAACACCACACCAATTAACCTTCGCCCTTACCGACTTGCCCACTTCCAGAAAGATGAAGTGGAGAGGCTTGTGGAGGAAATGCTCACATCTGGAATTATCCAGCCTTCGCACAGCCCATTTGCCTCTCCTATCCTGCTATTGAAGAAGAAGGATGGATCATGGCGGTTCAGTGTGGATTACCGCCGCCTCAACGAGGTAACAGTTAAAGACAAATACCCCATTCCCCTTATTAATGATTTGCTTGATGAACTTGAAGGGTTTAGGGTATTTACCAAGCTGGATCTAAGGAGTGGCTGTCACCAGATCAGAATGAAGGAGGGCGATGAGCACAAGACGGCATTCCGAAACCATGGCGGCCATTATGAGTTCAGAGTGATGCCATTTGGCTTGACTAACGCCTCAGCTACCTTCCAGTCACTTATGAATGAGGTGTACAAGCCATATCTGAGGAAGTTTATTTTGGTTTTCTTCGATGACATACTGATCTATAGCCCCACTATGGCGATGCATGTTGACCATTTGAGGGTTGCCCTGGGAGTCCTCCGATGCCATCAGCTCTATGCCAAGAAGTCCAAGTGCTCCTTCGCTGAGAACCACATGGAGTACCTAGGCCATATCATTTTAAATGGCACGGTGATGACAGATCCCTCAAAGATTGAAGCCATGAAGGCTTGGCCGACGCCACGGAAAATTAAAGGCCTTAGAGGGTTCCTAGGCTTAACGGGCTATTACAGGAAGTTCATGAAGAACAATGGCGTTATCGCCAAGCCCCTCACTGACCTCTTGAAGAAGGATGCATTTAATTGGGAGCCGGCAGCTGATGCCACATTTGAAGCTGTGAAGGAGGTCATGAGTACTTCCCCGGTATTAGGCCTACCTGACTTCACCAAACCCTTCACTATTGAGGCTGCCGCCTTCACTACCGGCATTGGAGCTGTGCTTATGCAAGGGTGATGCCCTTTAGCCTACTTCAGCAAGGCCCTTAGGCCGAGGAATCAGGGGCTATCCACTTATGAAAGAGAGTTCAAGGACGTGCTGACGGCAGTGTAAAAGTAGAGACATTATTTGATGGGTATGCCGTTCGTGATCAAGACTGACCACGAGCCCCTCAAGCACCTATTGGAGCAAAGGTTGACCACCTGCATCCAAATGAGGGGAATGTCTAAGCTTCTGGGACTCCAGTATAAGATTGAGTACAAGAAAGGTGTGAAGAACAAGGCGGCAGATGCTCTGTCCCGACGTCACGAAGAGCAGCTTGACTCAATGGTGACAGTAGTGCCTGATTGGATGGAGGAAGTACAAGGGAGTAACCATGATGACCCATATGCCCAGAACCTCATCCAAGTCTTAACCAAAGAACCCTACTCAAAACCACCCAATAGTTTAACCAATAGAATTCTTCGCCACAAAGGAAAGATGTACATCGGCACCGCCGGTAACTTAAGGCGACAACTCTTGCAAGAACATCATAGTTCACCCCATAGCGGTCACTCAGGAATTGAAGTTACTTAGAGAAAATTGAGGGAAAGCTTCTTGTCACACCCCACCCCGGGTGGACCGGCGTACGCCCCGTGAATCCCAACTCACGGACCGGACAAGCCTAAACCCAAATCATCCAACGGTCCAATATAAAAACAGAAATATAAAGTCTAAATCATATGGGGTCTCCAACTAACGGACCGAAGGTAAAATCAACCCATGTGGGTGAACATG
>JAOWBR010135642.1:0-13880 GCA_028571145.1 Dionaea muscipula
GGGTACCCTCTGACCTGTTTGCTCATCCATCTCAGGTCTAGGTCCTCAGGACTACAGGTTCCACAGGTTCTCAGTCTGTTTGGAGCGGGTCGGAATTACCTTTATCCTTTCATTCACTCTTCCCCCGTGCCGACCGGGTCTACTCCGCCGGCCGGAGCCGCCTCATCTCGATCGGACCAGGACTTTGATAATCGCCTCTTGAGGGTCCTAGGTGCGGACCGCCTCCGAGATTTTTCCAGGAGTATCATCCACCTTACACCACTCCTCTATATTCTTAATATTAAAATACCGTTCAGCCCTCCTTATCCAACTCCTCACTTCATTCCCATCAAAAATAGGAAAATTCAACCGAGGTAGAAAAGGGTGATGTTTTAGCGGGGATTCAATTGGGATAAATGGTTGGGTATATAGGGGTAATTTGGTGGTGTTGTAGGGGGTATGTGAGATGACGAGGCTTGGTTTTGAGTGTAGCTGGGTTTGTGGGGGTTTGATAATAGTGATGGGTGTGTCTGGGTATTGGTGGGATATGCTGGTTATTGGGGATTTGGTGGGTAATGAGGGATTTGTTTACGGGGTGGAACGATTTGGGAAGTTCCATACTGTTGGGTTGAAGCTCTGGGTACGGGGGTAGGGATAAATCCCTCTTGTGCTCGTAGGTTTATCGTACTCTTTCCCTTGTCCAAAACAGAGGACTAGGGTTGTGATTTTGAGGCTTCTTCATCAGGGGGAGCCACTGTGCTCAAAATCGCTCCAGAGTTGTGATTACCCTCGACGACAACAGGGGTAACGAGAATCGTTATCTCGAGTTTCTCCAACCGAGAAGAAATCTTGTCGAGGACTTGCGCGAGCTTCAGCTCTCTCGCTTTCTCTCTCTGTTTTCAAGCTTCCATAGAAGCAAACATTTGCTTGTGGGTTTCCATCATCATCATCATCATCATTTGTGTGCATTGGGTTTGTCTCTGGAATCACAGTGACGATGGCAGACGAATCAGATTCGTTGGTGGCGCCTTCTTTCGGTCTAGTCCTCGTATACACCATTGTTGTACGGATTGTGAGAACGAAGCTCTGATACCAACATAATATAACCGATGGATTTCGATAACCAAGTAGGCGGATAAGGATATGAACAAGGATGCTTTGGTGAAATCGGGATGAGAAGCAGACAGAAACAGAGTTTGGATTAGAGGAGAAGTGAGTCGGGGATGAGAAATCAGACAGAGCAAGGGATGAGGAGAACGTGAAGGGGATGAGAACATAGATCCTAGAGATGAGGAATATTCATACAGAATGGAGGAAGAGGATTCAGATTCAATTCAATTCTTCAATACCCTTTACAATTATAAGTTGTGGCATATTTATAGGCTGAACAATTTGAAAAAAAAAAAAATACAAGAATATAAGAAGAAAATGCAATGTGTTTAATGAGGACTAAGAATAATTCCAACCAAATCGTACTGCTCCAACATTCTCTTTCTAATTAACTCAACAACTTATACTGCTCCAGCTAAACACGTGGGTAGGAAATGGCTGACGGCGTCAACTTCTTCACGGGACGTTACGACTTGTGAACTGTGGCGTATAGTAGTATGTTGATAGCGCTGAATGGCAAGTTGACGTAATGGCGTCAACTCTGAGTAACTTCTGAAATTGAGTTCTGATTGGTAAAAGAAGTACTTGGATCATCAGGATGAGAGAAGATGATTGATATGTCACAATGTTATGCAAACATTTCCCCTAGTCTGGATTCAACTCTTACCGTCACCACCTTATGACTTTAGAAGCCGTCGTCGCAGAATTCTCAGTGAACTGTCGCCACCGTTATTTTCTAGTATTCACCATAGTGTCTCAGAAGTAGTCGTCACCGTTAACTTGGAATTTACCGCCTTGGATATGAGAGGTTACCGTCACCGTTATAGAAAGTTACTGCTACTAAAAGGTTATTATAGTACAAAATTAAAAGGAAAATAGGCGTTGATTCCTCTCTCTCTCCCCTACGACCCCCGGCACATTCCGCCCCGGCGACAGCTTGGCGGGGAGCCAAAATCACAGATCCATTCCACGGACATCGGACGTCTCTGCGGAGTTCGCTCCTCTTCCGCCATAGCCATACTCCCCCCCCCCTTTCTCTATCCAAGAACACGCTCGAGTTCATGACTCAGATACGAGTCTCGATTTCAACTCGCCGCACTTTCTCCTGATCTTCATCATGCTCACCTGATCAATGTAGATCGTTGATCATTCATTGGGTTCCAATGTTCGTATCTCCGCCTCTGATTTCAATTGCTTCAAGTTCGGTGGATCTTCATTGTCGGAGTTCTTGCCCTATGCTGCAGTGTTGAGAAACGTGGAAGTTTGATGGTGCTGAATCGCGATCTTTATCCGATTCGGTTGTAGTAATTAGGGTTTCAGGTGCATTTAATTTTGGGGAATTTCGTGGTTTTGGGGTTGAGGAGTTGAAGGTAGAAAGATGGATTGGTTTAGCGGGAAAGTTTCGTTGGGGAACTTGGATATAGCTGGAGCTGTGAATAAGATCAGTGAGAGCGTGAAGAATATCGAGAAGAATTTCGATAGTGCGCTTGGATTGGAGGACAAGTCCGAGTCCAGCACTGAAGGTCTCACTTCCCTCTCTCTTTTCAAGCCCCTTTCTTTGAAGAAATTTAGATGATTTAGTTAGTGTAGGATAGGAGCTGAGAAAGACAAGCTAGGCACGCCGATATTGGTGTCCTTTTTCCTTGTGTTGCTAGGGCAATGTCCAATGCGAAATGATTGGAAATCGTTGTGCTTTATTGCTGCTAATGAGAATTGGATGAATGCACATGTTTGCCATTGCTACTTGTTGGGAAGAAATTTAGCTGCAAAATTGATTTGCCTAGTGAAAAGAACTGTGGAATTAAGAATGTAAGTCCATCCATAGATACCCATTAATATAGATACCCATGGCCAGGTATAGAGCAGTGTATTACGGTGGTAGAAAGACTTGAAATTATTACAAAAGGAACTGCCCTTGCAGTCTGTCAATTGCAAAATTTTTACTTCACTCTGCTGAAATCCTTTCTATTTGGAAACCAGTTGCCTTGCTCCTCACCTCCATGAATAATGAACTAATATTCGTGATTTGCTTTCTAGTTTTGCAAGATGAGCCCATTACTATAATACGCGAGTTGTAAGGATTTTGCTTACCTTCTTTGAGTTGTCGCTTAGTGCCCCAATGGGTCGAGTAAGGTTATTTTTTGTTCAACATGTTTGTATGCTTTTGTCTTCCATATGCTTAGGAGCTTGCTTCAATTTCAAGCCAATCTACAAGATCTTCATTCCCAGGCCAGAAAATAGGTCTTTCATGAAGTTCCAAGAAAATTCAGTTTAATTTGCACGTCAACTTATGTTGTTTGTTGCAGCTTCTGGAGCATGGCCTTCTGCCACTAACAGGAAAGTTCTGTTTGATCCCGTCATGGCTTTTATGGGGCAAAGAGGAGGGGAAGAAACTGTGGAATCAGAGGGCACAGAAACATCAGTTGGGGAAGGAGCTCTTGAAAGTGCGTCCAGTCCACCAGGATCACCTGAAAGTGCACAGCACTCACAGTCAGTCAAGGAGGACAAAAGTGATGAAACTGATGCTCGAGTGAATTTTGATTCTGCAAACACATTGGGGCCTGCAGAAGGAAATGTGGTCAACAAAGAGCAAGATCACACTGATCCAGATACCACAGATGGAATACGTACTGTGACAGAAGTCGACGGTGAGGCGAAATCTGATTCACATTCCTTGTGCACCATCTCACCTGAATCCTCCGTTGAGCATCATGAGCCAATAAATCCTATTGAAGAGTTTGATGAGAAGGAGACCCCTCCTGTGGGATCCTTGGTAGAATCAGGATCAATTGAAGCCAAAAAGAAAGCAGATAAAGTTGATAAGTTTCAGAGTGATACTACTGTTCCCAGTGAATTAAGTAATGTGATTGATACCCATCATAATATAAAAGAGCTGAAGCCTGAAGAAGAAAGGAGTTCAGATAGGGGTTTTCTGGTAACAGATGATGCCCCAACAGATAGCCAAGCTGGAATGCAGACTGAGCCTTCAATATCGAGTTCTCATGCTGCTAATGAATCTGGAAATCTTAGTGGACCGGTAGTTAATCAGTTAGCTATTGGACTTTCCGAGGTTGAAGCTCCAGACATTGGATCAGATTCTCAGGAAGGTAGCTATGTGAGAACATTTGAAGTTAGCAAGGTGGCTAATGATGACGATATCAACATTAGGGAAAACAGACTTAGTTCGGTATCTAGTGTATCAGACTCTATTGATGCTGTGGTTGAGCTGGAGAAGGCGAAGAAGCAAATGAAGCAAATGGAAGCTACACTGCAGGGTGCTGCTCGACAAGCTCAGGTACATAATCACAGACACTAAAGAGGGAGCGACAAGTTCCACCATTCACAATTAATCACTTCCCCCCACCCCTGCCAAAAAAGAGGTTGACGTCCAAGGCACTGCTGATTTTCCAATTTTTCAGGCCAAAGCAGATGAGATTGCGAAGTTAATGAATGAGAACGAACAGCTCAAAACTATTGTTGAAGATTTAAGAGTAGGTGTCATTTAACCATTTCCTTAGTTGCATCTTTCTTCTCTCTTCTCTCTCTCTCTTGCAAAAATGCAAGGGTAAGGTTGCGCATATATGCATACACCTCCCTCCTACATAAGCATTAGCCGGGGAGTCCTTGTGCCCTGAGGAACGCCTTTTATTGCTTGGGCTAAAATGGTTTATGAAAAAAATTCCTACTCTTTAAACTGTGTTGATACAGCCTAGCAACCAGCTTAGGATCACATATTCTTATTTCTGTGTACACCTTATGCATGACCCCTTACATATGAAGACTTCCTTGCTTTATTCCATTTGACACAGGCGGAATTTTTTCCCCAGAAAATGAACTTTACCTGTTCGTTAACTGATCCAATTTCTCGGGTGGTTGTATTCACTTTGTTTGATATCCTCTTCGGGCTATGTGTGCAGAGGAAGTCAAGTGAAACTGAAATTGAGTCCTTGCGTGAAGAATATCATCAAAGAATAGGCACTCTTGAAAGAAAGGTGATTTTCCTTCTCTTGTATTCCTATGAAATTCTGTATGAATACATTTTGCTTGATGATTTTGGTCCCCATCGAGTATTCTTGTGAGTCTGAGCTTCTGTAAATTGGTACACAAAAGCACAAGTTAAGATGTGATTCCCTATATAGTAGTATGGCAGTGGGAAATTGCGAAATGACACAAAATGGGAAATATCAAATGACATTTTCCAAAAATATAGAAAACGTAACGTTAGAGATTATTAGGCTCAAAAAATTGTTTATACATGTAATAGAAGTTTGATCATTATTAAAACAAAGGAGAATAAATGATAAAGAAAAGATAGTGATGCACGCAAACGAAGGACATGAGGCAGAAATAAGTGCTGCCTAGAGGTAGAGGTGTACTGTAACTAAGCGTGGCAAACAAAATGCTGTTGGTAGAACATTTATTATTGTTGCCACTTTCATTATTGGGTTTTGAAAGGTAGAATAGGGGTTGATGTAGGAGTCATGATGATTGTGACTGAAAGAACAAGTTCATGGATATAGTTTATGTGATACCCCAATCCCACATCGGTGGTTGGGGGTAGATGAAGTTTTAATATAAATCTAATTGAGTTCTATCTCTATTAATAATACTTAACTTTTTCAAGCTCGAGAGGATAATGAGCCTGATTAGATGTGGTTGGTAGGGCTCTGGGTTCGTGGCGTTGCAGTTTATGGAAGCCATGTGTTTTTCTTTATTATTATCTGGGAGGAGGAAATTTTTCTAAGAAACACAATAAAAGAAAATGGAAACACAAGGTAACTTCTCAAGAGCTTTTGGAACGTTTTTGGAGAAATTTTGGAGAGTTTAAAAAATGAAACCTTCATAAAATGTGATCTGCTACATCCCAACACCCAAGAGTTTTCATGCTTCATAGGCAACTCTGTGTGTGAAGGTATTTGTATAATATTTACTGCGGCTGAAATTAGTTAGCTATCAGTGAACTTGATGAGTTCTCAGAAGGTCCATTGGCTATTGTTGCCTGCAGCTGTTAATTCTTTGGTTGTGGTGAGGAGAAGTAGGATGAAAGCTAGACTTGCCAGAAGGGTCTTTGTTTAGAGTACTAACAGTCTGCAAGGGTAGTAGCAACCCATAGCATGCCTTCGGAAATTTTTATACTTCTGGGGTAGATCATTTTACAAATCCATTGGCCTAAAAGAGTCTAGCACACTGTCAGCTCCTTCATTAGAAGTTCTTTTGACACGATAGATAGATATGAACATATAATATACACAGTTGACATTGCTTGGGTATGAAAAGTACCGGGAGAGTTTCACTTCAATGTTGCCTTCTTCAGTTTATATATTGTTGTAATTTGTCACGGTGATGTTATCAAATGGGCTAATGGAGTTGAAATTACGTTTCATTGACCTTTTTCTTGCATCCCCGTTAATGTTTTAGGTTTATGCTCTCACCAAGGAGAGAGATACATTACGTAGAGAGCAGAACAAGAAAAATGATGCTGCTGCCCTTTTGAAGGAAAAGGATGAGATAATCAGTCAAGTTATGGCCGAGGGTAAGAGCTTAGTTGTTACTGTTCTTATTTTCTTAAGACACATGAAAACAGTTTTCGTCAATGTGTGTATAAAACTATAGGTCTGCAGCACCCAGCACTGTAGTACTTTTTCTTTTTTACCAAGTACTTCCCAAACTTGATAATGATTTAGTTTTAAGGTTTGTAAGCTATACTTTTATTAATTTTAAACTAAATCTACTTTATCGTTTGCATCTCAGGTGAAGAGCTTTCGAAAAAACAAGCTGCTCAAGAAACTACCATTAGAAAATTAAGGGCACAGGTACTTACTTTCCCATTGGGGTCATCATTTAAAATACACCCATGTTTACTTTTGCTAATACTTTTAGATTTTTTGACTTTTTCTGTGAATGCTAGATTAGAGAGCTTGAAGAAGAAAAGAAGGGTTTGATTACCAAAGTACAGGTAACTTCTTTTTCTTTTGTGCAGGGTATGAAGAAAATAAGGAAATATTACTCATTGTAATTGCATTATTGTTTCAAATGGACATGTATGACAGTGGAAAGCACCTGCTACAGTTCAAAAACTATCTTTGTGTTATGGGTTCATGACTTGTTAGGCTTTTGAAAGATAAAATTGAGTTGGAGAAATGATAAGTCCAATGAGAGAGAGAGAGAGAGAGAGAGAGAGAGAGAGAGAGAGAGAGAGAGAGAGAGAGAGAGAGAGAGAGAGAGAGCGAGAGAGAGGTGTGTAAAAGGGACGGGGAGGAGAGTAGAGAAGGCTGAAACATTAGATGAGAGGAACAATTAATCTTTACAGCATTCAAAACGTAAGTCAATAAATCACATAAATTCCATGAATCACTCCGAAGTGCTTGAAAAGATAGAAGGGTTGTTATGACGTATAGGGGCCCGGCCCCCAAATCTGTGTCAAAGGCCAAGATCAGCCCTTTTGAACCCCGAGCTTCCGGACCGCGTAAAAGATAAGCATAACATAAATGGTTAACTTTAACTTGGTAAAAGAAATAGAACAAAAAGCAACAATATAGTCTATAGATATCAAAGGAAAGAATCAGTGACGCCTACAACATTTCTATGGTGAATGTTCCATGGTGGATTCTTTGACATACAATAATTTTTTTTATAAAATTATATTTACTTACATGACATACTAATAGTGATAACTATATTCTTTATAAAATATCAGGGAGATTAAAATAAAAACTAATAGATATGGTATTTAGTTCTATATAGTATTTATTTTTAAGGTTAATGGGGATTATAAAACACTATATTGGTGACAATTAAAATCTAATTACTTATATGAAATTATTAAACATGATTCCATGACAATAAAAAATAGAATTCTATGACAATAAAAATCTAATTACATGAACAAACTTGGAATGGAAGAACAAATCTTTTAACACGCATCCATGGGAATGAAGACACAATACATTGCCCAAGATCTGTTGGTGCTGTGTAACCAACATCCCTTTATATATCAAGCATAGTAGGTGTGTATCTGCCCTTGTTGGGGCAAGAGTTGAATCTTGTCTGAATATTCTGTAAATTACTATCTGCATATTATATGGTGATCTAGATTTGCTCAACAACTCAAGTGAATGTCATTACTGGATGTGCTTTTTTACCCATGTTTTCTTCAACTGTCTTAATTCTGAAAAGAACTTGATCCCTTTTACTTCTATACCGATTTGTATGCCAGGCTGTGAAGCATTTAGTGATATGCTCTGCTATTTTCTTTCTTGTCAGGGTGGGGAAAATCCAAATGATAATCCCTATAAAATTTAGTTTTTGTTTTCATTCTTGTATTTCTGAATCATATAAACAGAGGACACAAACATGACAGTTAAGACCTAAGTTACAACTAACTAATGACTAGAGGAAAGATTTTATTATTAGTAAAAAGAATATTAAGGATAGCAAACTATTTTCTATAGAAGAAAGTAAGGGCTATAACTACTACAACAAAAATTTACCTCAATATAGTTGAATGATGTGTATCAATCTACATTACTAACCCTTCATTCTTGCAATTGTCTGCTATCACATTTTTAAATATTCTTACTGCACTTGCTGACATACGTATCTAAGCTACACTTTCTTATATCATACTAATAAACTTAGGGGCATCAAGTTACAACTGTTTGTCTATATTCAAGAGATTGCATATCATAGACTCTGTACCACATGTGAATCAATGAAAGAATGTTCCTTACTAGAACATCTGCATTTCCACAGGCTACTCTGTTTTCCATGTGTATGCACCTAATTTCTCTATCTTTTTTGTTTGTCCACTACCAAGCAACTAAAAAGAGCTGCTTTTTTTATGAGCAATCAAATGTATCAACTTTTTCCGACTTGGCAAGGCTACAGTCTCTCATAGAAGACCCTTGTTTCATAGGTGAGAGAGACTCATGAAATGGGAGAGAAAAATAGAGCTTTTGCACATTTTCGTTGTAATTCAAGAAAAAATTGAACTCTTCCACTTAAGGGAAAGAGCAGGGTCAGTATTAGGGTAGAGCAAGGCCTTGACTATAATTTCACTCTTATGTTTTTGGGATGCCCCTAATAACCTCATCGGGATTTGGAACAACAGGGCTATTATGCTCATTTGAACTTGTTATCTTTTATTTTTGGAGATTTGGCGACAGTGTGAAGCTCAGTGCTTCATAGATAGACTAATTGAATGTTAGATAACCCATGTGTTTTAATTGGTTTCTACGAAAAATGAAGTCTTTACCCTAATGAAGTTATTAATGTATACTATTACTAGTTCCTAGAATGTAGAGAGGAGTTACAAGTAGTATGATTAGAATTTGATTAAAACTTAGAAGTGTCATATGAATGTGTAAATGACTTTTAATATTCATTAAATGTCTATTTCTATTTTTTATTTTAGGCCTAAAATTGTGATAGATTCTTTAGCTTCACAATTACTTGTATTATGTCGATGAAGATTAGAAAATATCTGGAGATCCAGCTCCTCTCCCGCCCTCCAAAAAAAGATTAAAAAATGAAGTATGTATTACACTTTATCAGACTTTAATATGCCTACCAGGATGTTGATGGGTAAAATGAAATGCATCTAGTGCTTTGGCGATTGCTTATTAGATTTTTAATACTTGAACTTCATTCTAACTTTCATTGGTCAAGGAAAACAAACTTGATATTGCAGAAAAGATAAGGTACGTTTGCATCTATGGATTTGGCTGTTGCTTCTTCTGGTTTTAATGATTTATTTTCATCATGATGTTCAAAGGTTGAGGAAAACAAAGTGGATAGTATTAAAAAAGATAAGGCTGCTACAGAGAAGTTGCTCCAAGAAACAATTGAAAAGCACCAAGCTGAACTCACTACTCAAAAAGAGTATTTCACAACTGCTCTCAATGTAGCCAAGGAGGCTGAAGCACTAGCAGAGGCACGAGCCAGCAATGAGGCTCAAACTGTGCTGGAGAGTCATTTACGGCAGGCGAAAGAGCGTGAAACGATGTTAGTTCAAGTTATTGAAGAGCTAAGACAGACTTTAGCTAGAAATGAGGAGCAGGTACTTGCCGCATCTCCAAATTTTCACTGTCCATTCTCCAACTGAAAAGTTTGGCATTGCCTTCTTTGGTTTGATTATATTTTTTTGCAGGCAATTTCTAAAGAAGAGGCGCTGCGGAAAGAATTCGAGGAGCTGGAAAGACGATATCATGTACGCTTATGGAGCTAACTTATTGTTTTTCCTCTTCTTAATTGTTGCTTCTAGTGTTGATGTTGGCTTTTGGTGTCACCTAGGCAAGTGAACGTCGTTGTGAAGAGTTGGTTATGCAAGTGCCTGAATCAACCAGGCCACTTTTGAGGCAAATCGAAGCTATGCAGGTCGTTTTCTGTATTAGGAAACAGCTCGAGAATGCTATATAAGATATTCTTTTTGTTGTAGAATTTTCTCGTTAACATCCGTCTCTTTTCCCACAGGAAACAACTGCTCGAAGGAGTGAAGCCTGGGCTGCTGTTGAGAGATCCTTGAATTCCAGGCTTCAGGTGAGTATCCAATTCTCTCTTTTTTTCCCCTGGCTTTTTGGTGCGTGGATGTGAGATTTTGATCTACAGGAAGCTGAAGCCAAAGCTGCAGGTGCTGAGGAAAGGGGGCGATCTGTCAATGAGCGTCTGTCTCAAACATTGTCCAGAATAAATGTTCTTGAAGCTCAGGTTTGCTCCTATTCTATTATTGTTATCAATTGGAACCTGTGGAGAAATGTTTAACTAATGTTGGCACCCTATTGTAGATATCATGTCTTAGAGCTGAACAGACTCAACTGACTAGGTCCCTTGAAAAAGAGAGGCAAAGGGCAGCTGAAAATAGGCAAGAATATCTCACAGCAAAAGAGGAAGCTGATACACAAGAAGGTCGTGCTAACCAGCTTGAAGAAGAACTCAAGGAACTAAAAAGAAAACACAAACATGACTTGCAAGAGGCTTTGGCACATAGGGAACTTCTACAACAGGTAGGACTTGGTGGCGTTTTTGTAGAAGTTTGCAACATATTTGTAGCATAAACATGTTGCTTGTACTTCAAGGTCAAACATGAAGTATTTCATATTGCGGAATGTAGTTGCTGTGCAATTGTCTTCTCTCTTTCCTCTTTGTAGTCCTTGTAAGGTGCTGGTAATCAAGGGTATACTGACAAAGTAATGTCTGGCTGGCCTTCTAGAAACTCAACTTTTCTATCGCTATAAACTGACTTATGAATGCACCCCTGTGAATAGCGAATTTTGGTAGTTCTAGTAATCCCCAACTTGATATCCATGTTGAAATGGAGTTTACAAACTATTTCTAATTTTTATGTTGATATCCATGTACTATAAAGGGCGGTTACTGGTGCACAAGCACTCCCTAACTAGTGCCGGGGTAGGCGGAGTGTGCAAACCGATATGAATTCCTCTTCATGTTTTTCTTGGAGTATCTTATGTTCGGGTTACCTAATGTGTGAATATTTACGATTCCAGCAACTGGAGCAGGAGAGAACTGCTAGATTAGATTTGGAGAGGACAACTCGTGTTCCTGTTGTGTCAGATCAAACCGACATTGCTAAGCAGAAGTCTTCGGTTGAAAATGGTAATAATTACATTGACTAATTTCAAATCTCTGGCTATTATGGTTTATGTCTCACAAATAATTCAAATATTTATTTCATTTTTATGCAGGAAAGTTACTGCGAAAGCTGTCAGCTGCTAGCAGCGTGGGCAATATGACAGAAAGTTTCTTCCTGCAAGCATCTTTAGACTCCTCTGACAATTTGTTGGAGCGGAGAAATTCTGGAGAGGCAACGTTGAGCCCTTACTATCTGAAAAGCATGACGCCGAGTGCTTTTGAAGCTGCCCTTCGGCAAAAGGAGGGTGAACTCTCTTCGTACATGTCACGTTTGGTATGAACTCTCTTCGTATATTCTTTCCATGTTTCATTCTTCTGTTGCCCTGGTTTTTCTTGTGAGCAGTTAACTCGATGAATAATTTCAGTATTTCACGGATGGTAGCTCTCTTAGCCTCTTCCTTCTTCAGCATGATGCAGAAGTTGGTTTTATATCTTTAGGTTGTTAAAAAGTCATACGCTGATTAAGCAGGCAATATTTTATCTTATACAGCTTTTCTTGGGCAGTCTCTAAACAATTGTCATTCATTCCAGGCTTCAATGGAATCTATCCGGGACTCTCTTGCTGATGGATTGGTCCGAATGACTGAGCAGGTTACTACTTAGCCATGCCTTGTCTGATATTAATGATCTTGAATCATGTACTGGAAGCTATTCTCTATCTGCTGCAGTGCGAGAAGCTGCGCACAGAGGCTGCTTTGCTGCCAAGCATAAGAGCAGAGCTAGAAGCACTAAGACGAAGACATACAGCTGCACTGGAGCTTATGGGAGAACGTGATGAGGAGGTATAGTTGCAATTTGTTCCTCATCTCCATTTGCGGTAGATATCCAAAGATGCTGTGACGAAAACCTATATTAAAAAGATTTGACCCATTGCCATGAATTTTAGTGGCTTTGTTTTTAATTCTATACAATCTCCTGTTGGTAGAATCTTTCCTTGTTTTTTCAAATTCATGGTGGAATTTTAAGTTTCTCTGCATCATGTTTTTTAAGACAACTTTGTGAGTTGCATGTGAAACAATAAATGGTTTTGCCGCCACATCCAGTCTCAGTATTAAATTTTCGTCGAATTTGCAGCATTTTCTTGGTATTTTACCGTCTATACTATTTCACATCATTTAAGCTGATACTTGATTTCTTGGTGGTAGTTGGAAGAACTCCGCAATGATATAGTTGACTTGAAGGAGATGTACAGAGAGCAAGTCAATTTGCTGGTTAACAAGGTATCCCTTTGTTTAACAATTTTGGTCTGCAACTGCAAGGTATCTCTGTTTACCCTTTCATACACTTGTTTACAGATCCAGATACTGAGTTCACAAATAGGTGCTGCTTGAATGTATTGTTCTTGTCACGCAGTTCTGCAAATAGGTGATGCATCAAATCATTCGTCACACAATACTCTTTAAATTCCATATAATATTTCTCGCACTCATTGTAGACAAGATGTGAGTTTGTCCATCCTGATCCAGCCTTCTCAATCGTGGATGAGGTCCGTCCGGAGGAGTGGCAATTTTCCCCAGTTTACTTTGGGTGTCATAGAAGAGGCTGTTTATTTGGTCGAGTTTGTAAGAAACACGGTGACAATTTACTGTTCTTGAGCACGGAAATGCTTCCATTCAAATCCTCCAGATTATGTATCTATGTTCCCTAAGATAAGATGATTAAGTCCGCGACTCACCAACATGTTTTCTGCTTGGCAACAATTTGATTGATGTAATCTTGGAAACTTTCCCTCTCCATTGATCATAGCAGAAGCGCTGTAAAATACATATGTATATCTTGTTGTTTCAGCTTGTGTGCCTGCGGTGCTCTTGAGGTAAGAACACTGCTGGAAATGGCTGCTAATACCACCCCGTAGGCTGAGGAGCGAAAGGAGGACTCTGCCAGAGGAGGGGCTTTGCATCCCATTAACTAGTTGGTGACGGAGCAAATGCTGCGTGGAGGTAAAAGACCCACAGGTCGTGAACTTTTTTCTCTGAATAAGCGTCGGTTAATTCTCTATGCCAAATAGCTGTTATTAAAAGGCTATTGTCTGCCTACCGGGAAGATTGTTCTTGATGAGCCTAGCTACAAGCTATACGGGACGGGTTCGGATAATACCTGACTATATCCAATTTTTTTCTCCGTACCCGAACCCGTCTCGTATC
>JAOWBR010135752.1:0-13878 GCA_028571145.1 Dionaea muscipula
CTTCTGCCCGGACTTCTCGGACCCGGTTCTCTTCGGGATCTTGGTGATTACTCTTGGGGTTTTTTCCGGGAGTATCACATGCATTATATTAATACTGCACGAATATGATAATACACCTTTTATATATACGCCATTCAATCGGGACGTAAAGGAAACCCAACACACACATCAATCGAGATCTTTGGGTGTGGTGTACGTCTCGAGAGAAGCACGACAATCGAAAGTGTCGCAGAGAAGAGGAGCAGAGTAGTTCTCATCGAACTGATAGGAGAGGGCAGAGCTCATATAGGGTAGGAACGACAGAGATCAAGCTACAAAGAGATTGTGATCGACGGTTCAGATAGTATGGGTCAAAACAAAGATTGGGCCAAGAAGCAAGTATGTGGGCTTCACAATCTTGGGGCTAGAGCGGCCGAACAACGACTAAAAGCGTCATATACTACTACTACTACTTTGGTCGTAGATGATGATAGGCGTAGACCAATCACGAATCACTCGAGAAATATTAGAAAATTTATAGGAACGGAGTTACGGACAATGGCCGAAAGAATCTAAAATTGTACAGAAGTGTAAATTCATTTTTTATTTTTTTTGTTCGAAGGAAATAAACTTTAGGCCTTCGTCGACAGATCCTTCCCTCTGCAATGATACCTCCTTAGGTGTGGGTTGAGTGCCTTCTCATCATTGAATTCACTGACTTCTCAAAAAATCTCCCTCAAAATTCAAACCCTAATTTTGATCCCCAAAAATCTGGCCCACATCGCAGAGCACACAGATCATCTTCAATATCATCTCATTCATCGTTCTCTCAGATTCATGGCTCCCTCAAATCCCCCTTGAGATTTCCTACTTCTTTTGTTTTTTTCCACTGTATCTCTGGTTAGTATCATCATCCTCAAAAACCACATAGTTGCTGCATTTTGCTTCCATGATTTGAGCAAGATTGATTATGTTTTCTTAGCTGTAATGTGGAAGTTTAACTGTGTAGGGTGGTTGGATTCACTCGATTGTATGGCCATCCAATCTTTGTTCTGTGCAGGAATATTCGGGGTTTAGCAATAATTTGTCGGCAAAATGCAGCATATGCCAGTGACAATCGAGGAGCAGTTGATTTTGAAAGCGATCAAAGAAGAGTGTCCATGGGAGAACCTGCCCAAAAGGCTACAATCCACTCTTTCTTCTAAAGACGAATGGCATCGAAGGTTTGATGTCTAGGAAAACTTCCTCATTGCTCTAACTTGAGCTGTTCGTCATCCTCCTTGCCCTTGATTTCTACTAAGCTTTCTGTAGAGCCTAGTTAGTATTGTTTTTTCCCAGGGTTTATGGATTGCTAAGATTTAGAAACCTTTCATTTTTTTTGTCGGTAACGATATCAAGCTTGCAATGCTGAATTTTACCCATAAGAGCAATTTATGATGATATCAGCTTGTCATCCAATTTGATTACCATGTACAGCGTTTGGATATCAAGATGCTAAATGGATGTGTGTATCACCTTGTGTCTTGCCTTTTTGTATGTCGATTGACAAGTTATTATTCATGTACAACCAGATTCAGTTGATTGTTATTTGATTCGGAATGCTGCTTTTTTTTTTTTTTTTTTTTCTATATTTATAATTCATACATGAAATTGTTTGAGCTTTTCATGCAACTATGTAAGCATGCATTAGGAAAGACTGATTGCACCAAAGGGCTAACTTCATACTGGTTCTGGATGCAGGATAATAGAGCATTGCATTAGAAAAAGACTATATTGGAATGCATGTTTTGCTCGCAAAGTAATTAAAGAAAGTGAATATTATGAGGAGATGATGCGATACTTGAGAAGAAATCTTGCGGTGAGTGTTGTGTACTTGTACTTCTGCCATACTCTTTTACTACATTGGTTGTACCTGTTGATCTACTAGGTTATGATTTTTGGAGTATTTTTGTACTATGGTTAGAGCCATGGTGAGGAAACCTTACATGATGACTACTTCGGCAGTTATGAAGGTCAATGTTGCCAGCATACTTACTCGATGTCATATGATGTGGGACTCCCTTGATAAAATTGCTAATAGTAGTATTATGAGGTCAATTTAGAGATATCAATTGACCACTTGGTCACTACTCAAATGACTAGATGTGTTTTCAGGGTAGTCCTTGTTTACTCCTTCTAACCAGTCTTTGTATCAAACGTCATGATTCCTCATTCAGTTTCATTTGGAATTAACAAAAGTTGCAAATTTATGATTGGATGCCCAAATCTACCTTTGCAATTTTATCACTTAAATGTGAGACTAATGTGCTGATTTGCGTTCGCAGCTTTTCCCCTATCACCTTGCGGAATATATTTGCCGTGTAATGAGGGTCTCACCTTTCCGGTATTATTGTGATATAATATTTGAGGTGATGAAAAATGGTAATGATTTATCCCTTCTCTTTTTAACTTGGCTTGCTGCTTCTAGATGTATTTCCTAAAGTTAGTTTACCATTGTATTATAGTCATAAAAATGTTAAATGGAAATCAAGAAACAATAATGAAATTTGGTGGATGCTCTCATTGACTTGGCTCTTAATTCTTCGACATTCTCAACACTTTTTCATTATTTAATTCCTAACTGGTTCTTGTTCTATACATGCACTTTTTTCTTGACTCCCTCCCACCAACAAGGTTCCCTTTTCAAATTCATTAAATGGAAAAGTTTAAAAAAAAGGCCTCTTATTCAAGAACATTTTATCTAAGTTTTTTTCAGTGCATTGGATATAGGTCAATCTGATCATTTGTTCAAGTCACAATTATTTTAACAGTGAAACAACATCAGACGCTTTCTAGTTTTATAGCTTTTCTCTTTGAAGCATAAGCACTTCCATCCACTCATCGTAGAGTGCTGTAAAAATGGAAGACCTTTTTTTGGGTTTATGCCAATGTGTAGTTGTATGGACACCCCTTCTAACCCTCTCAAGTATGGGCATGCTACCCACCTTCCAAGTTTCTGTTCAAAGTCGAACTACTACATATTTCATCAGGTAATTTTTTTCGCAAGTGACATTCCATAATCCTGTGACCTTTGTATGAACCAGAACATATCGCATGCACACCTTCATTTATGCTCGACTAAACAGTTCCCTTTTGGTTGCCAATAAATACATTTTTATCACTTGGATAAGGATCTTTCTTATTGTATACTAGGGTTTGCCCGTGCCTTCGACACGATAGATACTTACTCTTAACTCATAAAATAATAAAAAATAGAAAATTTCAAAAAATAATAAAAATTTTAAAATTATATCAATATTAATCTCATTTGGATCGTTTGAAGGAGACAAAAAAATTGATTATAACATTATATAACTTTTATCATTATAATAAAAAAATTTGAAAATAAAAAAAAATCACTCACACTCACACTCATTCCTCTTTCCTTCTATCTACTTTTTCTTTTCTCTTTTTCCCTTTCTCTCTCTGCCACGTAGGATAAAAATTTAAACACAATTCTTTCTTATAATATAGATGGTTACAGTCTGTTCTTCATTCTGGAAAACTTTGATGATCAGTGTTCACAAATGCACTAGGCATCTCCAGTTTATGGTCCCAAGGTGCAGTAATGCCTCGAGGTGCTAGATTCTTGGCCAATCAAAGTCAAGTACTGCTACTAATAAGCTTGATTGTTTTCATCTAGAGGTGTCAAGAAAGAGCCTTGTAGCTTGGACTCCAATATACCAAGATAAAGTAGATGGTTTGATTCAGTAAAGAAGTTTTTCATCTTAATATGCAAATTCTTGCTAGCAGAGAAATTGTTGTGTTAACCAACTTGTAATTTCAACATAGCTCGAATGAAAGCCACATCTAAATTATTGGATTTGAGATGAAGAAAGAGTGAGCAAGCTGGCATTATAAAAGAAGAACTAGTTATTTAAACTGGCGATGGAGATTTTTGGATAGGAATTGATGTTGAAAAGGAGAAGATTCAGCAGATAAAAAGATAAATAACACTCACATGCTGGCCAGAATGTATATTTTCTTCTGTCATCTTCGCATTTTCTTATTAGCTCATCTTTTTTTTTTTTGTTTTTTTTTGGTTCCTCATCCTTTGGTTAGTCCATGGACAAAGAATAGAAGAATAGGAACCCACCTTCCCAAGCTCATTAGGATTTAGTACCTGAAACCAGTATCTTACCGTGTCTTCCCCCAAGACTAAAAGTGCTCCCCGGTACCACCTACTTGAAGGTGCCTGGTGGTCCTGGCCTTGGCATGGGGAGTTTCTGGATTATTGGAATAAACTGAAATGCCATACATTATTGCTTCTCTCCATGTGCGAAGAAGTCAGCTTTTAGATATCAACTGTGACTGAGGATTGTCTAATCTGCTTGAACTGAAACTGTGATGCATGTTGCCTATTTGGAATGAACTGAGCAACAGCGTGTTTAATCTGTTTAACTTGAAGTTATATTGCACATTGCCTGCTTTAAATGAATTCAGCAGGATGTTTATTCTTTTCTTTTTGAAATAATCAGTTGCATGTTTCTACTCTGTCTAAACTAATTATACTGGTGTTGTGGTCTTCTCATTGTCTCCTTCATCATTCTAATGTAACTATTACCTTCACAGAGCAACCATATGATAGCATCCCAAATTTCAGTGCGGCAGATGCATTGCGGCTTACAGGAATAGGGAGAAATGAGTTCATAGATATCATGAATAAATGCAGATCTAAGGTAGTGGAGAGTGGAAGTCTTATTTCAGTTTTTTAGGATGTCTTTTTCTGTTTCATGTTGATTGATTGTCATTTGTCATGCTGTTGTGACTTCTATCTGTGATCATTCTGTTCTTGCTGTTGCATACAACTAGTGCAATGTGGTACTCAGTGCCCTACCTGTCCATGAGTTCTTGAGTTTGCTCTTTTTCCTATCCACAAAAATGTGGTTCATATCTTTATACGATATATTGCTCTTCAAGGAATATGGAGTCCTCAATAGCTGACAACTCCTCAATTTTTTTACCTTTTAGAATTATAGAGCACTTTTATCGATATTGTCTCTGTTTCACTTATAGGATTTGTTGTAGCTAGAGACAGGTACCAAAAGCTCAAGAGTCATGCCCTGGTGTAGGGATACGAACCTCATTCTATCTCTAGATTTTTAGATCGGTACAACTATAGATGGAAAGAGTGTGTAGCGCCTTTTGATTTACACAAGCAACTTTGGTATGTGGGTATGGCTGCTACTGCGGTGTTCTGAATCTAGTATTTAAACCTTCTATTTTCTGGAGCAGCAATTTACACCGTCTTTCTACTTTTGGTCTGATCATATGCGGTATGGTGATTATGATTAGGTTGAATTAGCTTCTATTCCTGCAAGGTTTCTTTTCCTTTTTCTTTTGCCCTAATTCACCGTGGATAGCTCTTGAGAGGACCTGTCAAAGCTTTTCTACAAGTTTCATTGCTCTTCTGACTTGAATCACTCACTTTATCCTGATTATAAATTCTTCTGACTTTTCATTTGATAATTTGGAGCTATTTAGAAATTCATGTGGAAGATTAATAAGTCAATTGCAAAGGAACTCCTACCTGTGCAACCGGTGGATTTTGCTATTGAACCATGGTGGGCAGTCTGTCTTGTCAACTTTACTCTAGAAGAATTTAAGGTGAGACATCTGATAACCTGTCACTTACCTTATTTCTGCAGAATCCATTAGTTAACTTGGTGTTTGGTTTTACTTGTTCATAGCCTGCTCCATCATACATGCAGTTAGCGTTTTCTTTGAAATTTGAGCATACATTCTTTCGTATCAATTTTCGTTGATGTGATCTTTTTGCCTCGTATTTAGAAACTCTCAGAAGAAGAAATGTCCACAATAGATAAGGTGTGTAAGGAGGAAGCCAATTCATATATTCTTTTTGATCCGGACATTATAAAGGGGCTATATCAACGAGGCTTAATCTACTTTGATGTTCCTGTTTATCCTGATGACCGATTTAAAGGTAATCTTCATTCAATTGATGCATGTAGAGAAGTAGTAGTTTATTCCTTATATTGTAGCAAAGCGCTTTAAATGACTTCTCTCAAGTTCTACGTCTGTCTTTCTTTGTTCAACATATGTTGATATCACTCTCTCCAGCATTCAGGCACTATTTTCTCTGCTCTGATTATGTGAATGTGTTTTTCCTATGCAAACCAATTGACCACTTGATCATTCGGGTTTTGCCATGTACTTAAGTATGAACCTTAGATTTAATTTATTTTGAAAGAAAGAAAGCTCAATGAATTGCTTTTCATGTTGTGTTTACCAAAGATCCAGGGATTCCTGGTTGGCACCCTGTAGTTCAATATGTTGATTTGTGTTGATCCAGTTTCCAGATTGGAGGGCTTCGTTTCGAACCGGGAGCAGTCATATGAGGATCCTATTGAAGAGTAAGGAATTATTTTTGTCTCGTGGCTATTTTAAGTTTTCCCCCCTCAAACTCTTGTCGTGGGCTTTTGTGTTTAATTGGCTCCCTTATACCTTTTCCATTGTTTATTTAGGTTACTCTATGCAGTTTTTGTTGTTGCCAGTGAGCATGCTACTGTGGCAGAACTTGCTTCCACGTTACAGGCCGATCTCTCCCAGCTGCAGGCTGCTGCATCTTTTGCCTGTCGACTGGGATGGGCTGTGAAATTAATAGATCCAGCATCTGTTCTTCAGGATTCGGGTGTCCATGGGTCTCTTGCTATCAACCTCAGTGATGATGAAGATGGTTCTCAGGCTAGTGTTGGCTCTGCTAACCTGTCCACTGATGGAAACAGCATTCTATTAGATAATCTGGTGATAGAAAGCAACAAGCCAGCTTTCGGCAACGCTCGCGTTGCCTTTATTGTGGATGCCAACATAACCTCATACCTCATGATGGGTTCTGTTTCGCCAGGTACATTCATGTAACTTTCTCTTTTTGAGAGGGGCTGCATCACTGTGAGTTCTGTTATTTTTCTTGTTTCTTTTGCTTTTTTGTTGGCACAAAAACTTTATTTTTGTTATTAAGTTTGGTGAACCATTTTGTTGGGGGGAAGACATCCAATTGGCGAACATCTGTTGCAGCTCTTATAGCTTTGAATGTTTTATGGGTCATCTGTATCATGCAATCAAACACTGAAATTTTGTATTGAATTTGTGACCATCCAGTGCAATATTACTCCCCGAAGCAATATGCATTTACTAGGCTGAAAACCTAGTTCAACTTCAGCAAGTGTGAATTGTTCTTTCCTCCATCAGCTTGCACACACTACAACTGTCTCTCGGCTAGGTGTTGGTTGTGACCTTGCTGGTTTTTTGGCCATTGAAGCTTTACTGCATAGAAGTTTGGTAAGGGGAAGGAATTTACCTATGCAGTTTTCAAATATATATTGGTGCAGTGGGGATTGATTGAATATGTCTCAGTGGACTGAAGGGTGCCAACTGGAGGCTAGGAATCGGTTTGTTGCTTTTGACTTCCAAATTGCTTTGGAAATATGGAGCTGTCAATGAGGTTAAACTTATTAAGATGCTTGTTTTGTGTTACGTTAATATGCTTTATATATTAATAGGATGGCCCCATTTTCTAGAGTAAACTACTCTATAATTTCTCTTGTAAATACCCCTTTTGTCCCTCTTTTGCCTTCATTTCCCACCAAACAGCCACCTCCACTTTCCATCTTGTAAGCCCACTACCCATTATGCTCCCTCATTTCAGAAATTTGCAAATGTATGTGGTAGATGCATCTCTCATCTCTATATCCAAAAGAGTAAAAAAAAAAAAAAAAAAACAAAGGGCCCGGATGGTGCTACCAAGCTTACACCACGCTTCAGCTGCTGTGATCTTAATCATGTTTTTCTCATAACTAGATATAAAAGCCTTTCTACAACTAGGTTGGCTTAGCTACATGGGCTCAATGACACAACTCCGCTCTATTTTTTGTTCTCCTTCAGGTTATGCTGTGCAATAGTTTCTTTCTGACACTTCTTTGGTCTCTCTCCCCCTTTCAGATACTCTTCCACACCTTTTTCTCTCCAAAAGTGCATTAGAAGTTGTTCACTTCAGATGACCATGAGTTTCACCTTGTTTCTCTCGTCTCTTCATGCATTGGTAATCATTTCAGAATGTATCTTAGTGTCTTTGCTTAAGATATTTCTCATTTACTTGTATAGGCTTTTTTAAAATGTTTGCTCAAAACTGTGGTGTATCAAGGAACTAACTCTACCAAATGCTCAAAACTTCTGGAAAAAAACTCATAAAATAGTTTCATACTTTAACACGCCCCCTTACGTGAAAGTTCAATGTTAAGGAATTAACTATGCACAAGTCCACACAAATAACAACGACGACGACAATTGGAGGTAACAAAATTCAAACTCATGACTACTTGGTCAAATTAGCTCTGTACTATTTTAGGGAATTAACTATACCAAAAGCTCAAGCTTATGACAAGTGACCCAAGAAATGATCTTATACTTTAACATGGCGAAATGAACATTGAACTTTTAAGTCTTGTTGGCTGTGTATTTCTGGGATGTGCTTCTCTTTTCAGTTGGGGTGTGATACTCATAGGCTGCATTTAAAAATAAGAGAGAGAGAGAGAGAGAGTGAGAGAGAGAGGAATTGGTGAGAATGCTACTGGTATCTAACTCTTCATTTCAATGCCATCACTCAGGCTTAAAATCCCACGCTGTGACACTTTATGAAGCTGGAAAGCTGGGTCATGCTAGCATCGCTGATCTTTGTAGGGATCTAAGCACATTAGAGGGTGCTAAGTTTGAGGGAGAACTTCAAGAATTTGCAAATCATGCATCTAGCCTTCGTCATGTACTAGAATGTCTTATTTCAGGAGGAGTTTCTGCTGATACGGTAGAAGTGGAAGGCAGTGATAAGATGGACATGTTATGTATAGACGGTGTTGCTTCTGCATCTGTTGACGCCACTCAGAGTGATGAACCGGAAGGCACTGGTGCCAATGACAGCAATCCTGCTGGTGATGAGTTCAAATTTGAAGATCTGAGTACAGATTCAAGCGGATTACAATGTGATGCACCCATTAGTTCAGGATCTCCTCCAGACAGTTCTGTTGATGGTGTGCTTGCTTCTGAAGAACGTGGTAGTGATCCATCCTCCTCTTTGTTGCCAAATGAAGACCACAGTCTGACTGAAGATTCGAGAATAGAATCCCATATGCAGAATGGTGAAAAGTCGACTGCTGGAGCATTAGAATATGTCAGGGAATCTGCAAGAAGAAAAAGAAATTACCATGTGGATGTTCTCCGGTGTGAGAGCTTAGCCAACCTTGCACCTGCAACATTAGATAGGGTATTTCGTAGAGATTATGATATTGTACTATCCATGGTTCCTCTTCCACAATCATCTATTTTGCCGGGACCTACTGGACCCATTCATTTTGGCCCCCCCTCCCATTCATGTATGACACCTTGGATGAAGTTGGTGCTATATTCAGCTGTAGGCAATGGGCCACTTTCAGTCGTACTGATGAAAGGTCAATGTCTGCGTTTGCTTCCTGCACCTTTGGCGGGCAGTGAGAAAGCGCTGATTTGGTCGTGGGATGGTTCTTCAGTTGGAGGGTTGGGAGGCAAGTTTGGTGGAACCCTAGTTAAAGGAAGTGTGCTACTACATTGTCTGAATTCACTTCTTAGACATTCTGCTGTTCTTGTACAACCCCTGAACAGGGATGACCTAGATGGCTCTGGCAAAGCAACTATGCTTGATATTCCTTTGCCATTGAAGAACTCCGATGGTTCAGTTATACATGTCGGGGAGGAGTTGGGGCTAGGCATGGAGGAAAGCTCAAAGTTGAATTCTGTTCTAAGTGATGTGGCTGAGAAGATAGATCTGTGGACTATTGGTTACATTCGCCTATTAAAACTTTTTATAGAAAGTGATTCCGATCATTTTTCACCTGATAATGGCAGATATGAGTGGGTCCCGTTGAGTGTGGAATTTGGTGTTCCGCTTTTTAGTCCAAAGCTATGCCAATGCATATGTAGAAGGGTAACATCATCACAGTTGCTTCAAACAGAATCTTTTAATGAGCATCATGAATCGATGCAATCTTTGAGGAAAAGGTTGCGAGAAATATGTGCAGAGTACAATGCCACAGGTCCCACTGCTAAGCTTTTGTATCAGAAAGAGAAAGTGAAGGATTCATCTCGACAACTGATGAATTATGCCAGTGGGAGATGGAATCCTCTGATGGAACCTTCTTCTCCAATATCTGGGGCCATGAGTGGAGACCAGCGATTGAAACTTGCAATGCGACAGCGTTCACGTAGAGAAGTTCTGAGTTTTGATGGTAGCATTCTTAGGTCAGTTGGTGCACAAGAACCTTTCTATTGCATTTTTCTTTGTTCTGTGTTTATGCTACAGTGGTTCTGACTGTCTTTTCAGCAGGTGTGGAGCCGGGCTCCGACACCCTCCTCCCCAAGCTTTACATACATATTATCAACTGATCATACATATTGATAGCTGCACTGATGGCAATCTAGCTAGTTATATTGTAATTAGCTCCCCTGGTTCAAATCCTTCTTGCTCTGCCTCATTTTTGTTTGGCAAAAGGTGTACAAAATCTCACTGCCAAAGTAGGATAACTGATTATAGAACAAAATTTTGCCAGAAGGCAAAAAGATAAAAGACAACCTATACAAGGTTTGGTCTTGAGTCTAGATTGCAGTAATACAGAATGCAGTCTGTACAGAAGTGATGCTAAAAAGACTTATCACCGGCCTTATCATGGACTTCTTCTCCCATGATCTTTCTTGCTAGAGTATTGAGATCACTTCTTTTGACTTTGACAACCTGCCTATTTCTAGCCATGAGTTTTTTTTCCAAAGATCAGAAACAGACCTCTAGTAGGCATTGCCTTCTTTTACCTAAACAGCTGTCGTTACTATTTGACTGGAAGAGAAACTGTCATGGATACTTTTTCATCAGACTACAATTGAGCACAATGGCTACCACAAGGTTTCCTAGCTGCATTCAAGACCGCCTCTTAAGCACACCCATAGCACTTGCATTTGTCATCCATGTGAGGCCCAAACTAAAACATGACATCCATGGTTCTCACATTGTTCAAGACCAGTAACCATGAACAGTATCCATTCATGGGGATGGAGCAAGATTATCATTAACCATGAACAGTATCCATTCATGGGGATGGTATCTTTTCATTGTAATGTTCCTCTGGATCAAATTGTGTCTCATCCCCCTCTGGATCAAATTGTGTCACATCCCCTTCTTATCTCTGAATTGTATGTGCAGATCATATGCTTTAACTCCTGTATATGAAGCTGCCACAAGAGACTTTGACGAATCACCTCCATTAAATGCAACCAAAGCTGAATCAGATGATGTAGACAGCAAGGAAGTAGTTTTCCCTGGAGTTAATCTTCTCTTTGATGGATCAGAATTGCATCCATTTGACATAGGTGCTTGTCTTCAGGCTCGTCAACCAGTTTGCTTAGTTGCTGAGGCATCCTCTGCGTCTGCAGCTTTTGCAACGATGTAGCTATGTTCCGACTATGTGTGGTTGCTTGAATTTTTTTCCACCAGGGTTATCATCAATGCTTCCTCTGCATTAATTCTCATCGCAGTCAATCTGGAGCTGATGCCAATCTTAAGGTAACAAGATAGCTCTGTTTATGAAATATTTCTGAACACTGATATTTTTGCCATATGAAATTGGTGGCTACCCATCCCTATCCTGATTGTGATGGGATTAGTAGAGAAAATGGGAATTGAACTATGGTGATATGCCTATCATGATATGCTGTATAGTGTATATATAGGATATGGATCTAAACCTTACCCACTGAGCTATCCACGAGTTCTGCATTGTGGGGCAATGCCCATCATGTACATCATGTACATTCTACCATTTTAAAGGACTAGAACGATCCACGTGTTCTGATATCATTTCATGTGAATATCTGCCCTATGGAAATTAGTTTTAGTGTTCATGGAAGTTAAAATTCATTGATTGTCAAACACTACCTCACTTGCACATTGTATAATGCTGTTGAACTTCCAATCACCCCGGTAGTGCCAGAGCGTCTTTGCCATAATGCCATGATGAACACCACAAAGGATGTGCATGCATCATGCATGTGCATTGCACTAGTAGTCTTTGTTGTAATTGCATTGGTATTGAATAATACCGTCTCCAGCACCGTAAACAGTACGACTCCCTCCTCTTCCCCCCTTTTCAAGGTGTAGCTGTTCATTGTGCACCAAAGAAGAAAAGGTGAAGCCGTCTTCTTCTGATGGATCAAACTGTTCTTTCTTTTTTCTTTTTTTTTCCTCCCCTTTATGAGGTTTAGACCGCTAGCTGCTCTTTTTATCTGAATGAGGATTAGGTAGCGATTCTGCTTGTGAGGGTACCGAAAGCTAAAGTATTTTCTTGGTCCATTTTCAGGTTAGCTAACGGGGTGGGGTTCAGATCGTTATTCATTGATATCAGATGATTCTTATGAAGGACGGAGGACAATCATTTTTTGTGGAGCTGAATTTATCAGATTTGTATCTGAATTCTTATGCCAGCATGTGTTTAGTTGCAGAATCAGAAGCATTCATATTTCATACTATCCCTAATGGGTGAGTCTCACGTGCCTCTCACGGGGTGAAACGAAAAAAGAAACGGCTGGAGTGGAAACGTCACTATCCCTATTGACCTTATTATATTCAGGTATTTCAGATGAAAATAAAGATCATGATTCTATCATTCATATTCTTGTCAATGTTTTTATTATTTAAATGTAGACAAATTATATGTAATGTAAGGTATCCATCTTATTGAATTGTATATGACATCAATTTTATGTTGGTTATGAACTCGATTTGAACTTTTGACTTTCACTGTATTAACAAAAATGATAAAATTAATATTTTACAACATGTTTTGTGCAATTGAAAAATTTACAACGAGGATATCTGATCTGAAAAATATAATTACTTCAACGCCATCACAATTTATGAATATATTAGAGATTACCCGTGTCTTCGACATGATGAATACTTCATTTCAATAAAAATAATAATAATGAAATTATTTTTAACTAAATTAAGGGATAAAGTATTCATCGTGTCGAAAATACTGACTATTTTTTTTCTTATTTCCTCTCTTCCCTCTCCCTCTTCCTCTCTCTCTTCTCCCTCTCCCTTTGCCACCTAAAACAATATTGTACTCCACATGAGATTTCTTTTTAAATTTTAAATACCATTCTCATTTATATAATAGATACAAATATCTTGATTGAAAAAACATGTAAATAAAAGTAAAACTTTTCCGTCTTGATGTCTGAAATATTTTGACAACGATGATCGAATTGTTCGATAATATTGATCAAAATATTTATCTACCAAAATAATATTGGCGATATTGATCGAAATATCTCGATTATTCTAACCGAAATGTTTAGGTCTAAATGATTGAAGTATGTTAAAGATAATTTCGTATTTTTATGGGATGACTTAAGAAGAATTTATGACATAAATATGATTACGGAAGTGATAAAAGGGTAAAAATACTCTATTTTTATAATATGACTTTTCAGATACGATAGGTTCATCATGTACCGAAAGGTCCAGAAAGCCAAGGAGAGGCATTAGGTCCAAAGGCCCTACAGAGGTAAGGAGACCGCATGTGGGCCCCACACGTGGATCCCGTAGGTCGCAGTCCGCATACGACCAGGGTGGGTCCCACACGTGGACCTCACAAGTCAGAGGTGGACCCCACACGTGGGTCCCACATGACCAGGGTCCGTAGCTCGACATGTGGCTTCATCGAATAAAAGACACATGGCTCCACTGGATGCGCGACACGAGTCACCACACAGAAACAACCACATCTCTTCACTTAGAGGCCGACACGTCGCTCCACTGAGAAG
>JAOWBR010135863.1:0-13877 GCA_028571145.1 Dionaea muscipula
TATTGATATTTTAAGCATATATATTTTGAGATAAATTAATTAAAGCAACAATTATTAAATAAATTTTAATGGATCAAAATGAGTTTCTCAAACCCGAATAAAACCCGACCCGATCTGCCCCGAATTTTGATCCGATCCGATCCGATCCGATTAAAATTGGATATGGGTATGGTAATAGGGTGATCCGCCCCGAACTCGTCCCGTTGCCATCCCTAATGGAGATGAGGATGCTTTGATGGATGCAGGAAGTAACCTTAAAGGACAAGAAGTATAATACGGAGATTCGTCGATGGGTAGGAGTAGTCCTGATAGAGGATAAGATAAGAGAAAATCGTCTAAGATAGGTTGGTCATGTGGTAAGAAGACCACGCACCTGTGAGGAGGGAAGGCAGTGCTTCTTGAAAGAAAGAGGATAAATGGAACACCTAAGAAAATCAGGATTAAAACTATTAGAGCGGATTTGAAACTCTTACAACTTAGTGTGATAGATGCCCTCAACTGCTCAGGATGACATAAACGAATCCATGTGGCTGACCTCACCTTAGTGGGATACATGCCGAGATAATGATGATGATGATGTGAAGTAGTGAATGATTAGTGGAAATGATCTTACATTTTAACTGTGGTTGTTTCTTCTAATAGATGATCTACATACCATATGCGATATCCTGTTGCAAGACAACATTTTTTACACGTTCTTTTCTTAAAGATAACCTTCATAAGTACATATAATGAGTGTTGTGGGGATCAAAATATTTAGGTGGATGTGTGGGTAGATAAGGAAAGAAAAAATGTGCAACTATGTTATACAAAAAATTGGGGTAGCACTAGTAGAAGATGAGAGAGCCACAGTTGAGGTGGTACAGTCATGTGAAACGGGACTTTCTAATGCACCTCTAAAAAGATGTGATTTAATGGATTTAATTGAAGAGGAGCAACATAAGAGGGGAAGAGGAAGACAAAAATGGCGCTTGAAGAGAAATTTGAAGTATATATTCCATAAATGACATAACAAAGGACATGACACAAGATAAAGGAGAATGACATTGTTGTATCTGTATCCATTTACTCATCCTTAGCTTGGTTTCTTCTTGTCGTCGTCGTCTAAAAATGCCCGCTGATTGGCCGTTGAAACCAATAGGGTGCAATATAATAGTTATTTCACCGGTAATGCCTTCAGCTTCTATTTCCATTCCCATGCATTGCAACTAATGGTTTTTCCTTGTAATCTTGCTATTGACATGAAACCTACTTATGATATCTTATTTATTGTATTTTGTTTTATCGCCGCGTTTCAAAAGTGAGTCCTTTGTACCTTGCAGATGAGAGATGTATCTAGCCCTTTGATTGAGGCTATTCAATTGCCAAGAGATGCTGATATTTCTCCTGGATTGCCTTTACAGTCAAGTCAGCCTTCTGCTGGCCTTGGTGTTATTGGCAGAAGAAGTGTTTCAGATCTTGGTGCCATTGGTGATACTGTTAGTGGAGCAGCTCCAAACTCTGGGGTTATGCATGATCAGGCATACTATTTGCAAATGCTCCAGGCTGCATACTACAAGCTTCCTCAACCAAAAGACTCAGAACGCATAAAGAGCTTTATACCGGTAGCCCTTGTATCTAGTGCTTGGTTTTTTTGGTTTACAGTTATTTATTACTTATGGAAAATGCTAATTGTTGTCCCATGGACACTTGTTAAGAACCTACTTTTGGAAAGTTTTTTGCATTTTAATGAATAGAGGTGTTCCATGGTCTTTGTTGATGTTGATATGATTTTTATACATTATCATACATTGTTTTCCATTAGTTAGTAATAGGTAGTAGCATATGCTGGATGTATTTTGTATGGTTTTATTGCTTTTTGTATTGCTATATATTATTACATACTATTTAGCTCAAATCTAATCTATGGATTGGGTGCGGACAGTGCGTGTTAGGTAGCCAACAACCAACATACTATATTCGTCGGATCTTTGGTGCATGTATCCCGTGGTTATGTGAGGTCGATCCCACCTAGTGGGAAAAGGTCATGTTATTGTTCTTGTTCTTGTTGTTGAGGTGTCTTTCCTAAATTGGAATCTTTACAAATGTCCTTGGGGGCACCCGATCGACGCATCCATGTGCTTTTTTATATGCTCTGACATGCCTTTTTGACTATACTTGAAACGACTATACCACTACCATAGGTGGAGTTGCTGAATTCAAAAGAGGTGGAAGCTGCTAATTGATTTCAAGCTGAAATAGCTTTGTTAGGATTCTGCATGTTGTTTGTTTTAATATTTTTTCATTCATTGCCAATCAATCATAAGTGGGTTTTTTTTTCTCATGTGCATTCATGACCTAATTAAAGCTGCCTTTTCTGCTTTTTCCAGAGGCACCCTACGGTAACGCCTTCATACTACCCTCAAGTTCAGGCACCAATTGTAAACAGTCCTGCCTTCTGGGAACAAGTGGGAAGGGATCAAACGAGGACTGATATTCTGTTCTTTGCATTTTACTATCAACAGGTTTCCTTATAAACTGTATACTGGCAAAGTTATTTTCTGGCATATATTCATCTGCTGTTTTGATAGGAACCTCCGGGAGAATTTTCCCATATTTTACTATTGCAGAATACATATCAGCAATATCTGGCTGCAAGAGAGTTGAAGAAACAGTCGTGGAGATACCATAGACAATATAACACATGGTTTCAGCGGCATGAGGAACCGAAGGTTACCACTGATGAGTATGAGAAGGGGACATATGTCTACTTTGATTTTCATGCAAGCAATGATCAACAGCCTCAGGGATGGTAAGTAAATAGCTTTTGTTAATTGTTGAAAAATGTTCTCCAGTGTTGGCTTTATCTTAAGTTGTTCACGTTAAAATTTTGGTAAATTAGTTTTAAGCAATTTGGATAGAGTGTGAACGTCCCAGCAAAATCTCTGTGATTGTTTTATTAACGTTTTGTATCTCATTTAGTTGAATAATCCTTCACAATGCCCATCGGTAAAAAAAAAATGTTGTTATTGGAGTTCTCTGTTTCTGGCACTGAGATTACTGTTTATTATTGCTGCCAACCATCCTTTAATGGAGATAATGTCTTCCCCAAAACAATCCCTTCTTTTTAAGTAGCAGTGTGGTCTGCCTTGTGTATGGTCTGTCTCCTTCATGTTAAAGGGTAACCGCTGTCTAGATTTAATTGGAGAAGCTGGAAAAGAGATGCTAAAACATTAAAGCAATTTTGAGTTCCATTCCCCATCTCACATAAAGCAAGTTTCAATATCTGATGATGTTCTCAGTGTTTGCATGGGCCTGCCTTCAATTGTGTATAAAGTTTGTGGAGTTATCCTCGTCGTGTGACTAAAAAATGAAGCCCCACCCCCTGCTTCACTTCAGAATGTTAAATGTAGAGTCTAGATTTTCAGTATCATGGATGTTTCTATGAATATGAAAATGCTTCTATTTCTCCTCAAGTTATTGAGGTCACACGACACACCCTGAGGATGTAGACCATGCTAACGTCATGTTGATGCTGAATTTCAGGTGTCAGAGAATCAAACAAGATTTCCAATTCGACTATAATTTCCTTGAAGATGAACTCATTGTATAGACTCATGCAGTAAAGAAACCCTGTATCCTACAGTGCAGTAAAAAAACCTTGGATCCAAATTTTATATCGGCTTCCGTGGTAATATATCTCATCTTCAGTTCAATCTTTTTCAGGTCACCCCGTCCCCCTCATTGGAGTGTATCCTTAGTATAGAGAATAGGAAGGAGCTGGGGACAGAGCGCGGGAAAACCTAAAAGACATTCCCCTTGTCCTCACTTTTCTCTTTCATCCCTTCCTCCATCGGCAATTTGCTTGAGGTAAGTAGAGCCATGGAGGGAATCATGACCGGCAGAAAAAAGGGGTGTAGAAGAATGGTGGTTCATTCCTAAGCATAGTATAGTAGGTCCTGGCGTCCTGGCTCCATCAAAGGAATGCAAGTCTAACCAAAGGTGGTCTCCATAAAGCAATTTATGTCTTGCTCTTATTAAGATGCAAGTACATGTTTGAGGTTTTCTATAACTTTTAGTAGAATGAGTTTCTTGGTAACTCTTGTTCTGTGCTCTCTTCATTTTGAAATGGTAGTCGATGAGGCATTTAGGTTAGGGGTGTCTCTTCTTGTTAGATCTCGGTCTCCCCTATTCTTGAATTCGGGACAAAGCAAGACAAATCTGGGTACTTGTTTTTTTCTTAAGCTAGTCGTTATTGATAGATTTAGAATTTGCCTTTGATACTTCACAACTCATCGGTCGCCTTCGTTGTGATACACCATTTGCATTTGTGTTCTTGAATGACGTTTTTGATAGCCTCTTACTTTGTACAATGCTTCGTTTAATTGGCATGGTTAACAGGAGCGGGTAAAGCCACCACAAAAGAGACCCATACCATCACTTTGTCGATGAAAATCACCAAACATGTTCAGTGTATTTGACCAAACAGTTCTTCTCATGTCATTATTTTTTTTTTCTCATGTTACCATCTTTTTTTAAATAAAAAAGGGAGAAAAAGGGTTGGTGAATTATATTTTTGGTGGCAATAGCGGCTCCCCATGATTAACCCCTGTGCTCCTACCAACAATAGGAGATTCAATCTGAACCAAATAGTCCGTTCAACAAAAGAACATTCAAATAGAATTGAAGGAGAGATTCATTCTGAAACAAAGAAGCCAATATGAAAGTGTGTTTCCCTTCCCTTGTGAATCCGGGAGTACATAATATACTCTTACATGGCCTTTTGTACAGAAAAGTTGGGAAGAAAGTGAGAACACCTACACCTTTTTAGTTAAGTCATTGTCTGTGGAGGACCCGGGATTAGGAGAATGCTAGATACAAGTGTTGGGCACTTGACAACTACTAATCCCTGCATTTATAACCTTATTGGCTTCAAGGATTAAAACAGTAAGAGAATGATTAATCATACCTTATTATTTCCTTTTTACTCTTCTTCCTCTCTTGACCTGTATCTCTTCATTACTTCACATCTTGCATTTCACATATCAAAACCACATTAAGCATGATTCTATCATCTCTTATCTTCTATAGATGTCACACTAACCATTTCTCTTATAATTTCAGGTCGTGTAATCTGCCTACATCTGTCATTCTCATCTTTCTTGCATGATCACACTTAAATCTCCAACACTTTGCTCCATATAAAATAAACATTTTCCTTTAAATCTGATAGTTTTTTTTTTTTAATTATAAAACTCCTGAAAGCACTCTTTCATTTTATCCAACCAAGTTTGTTTTCTGTTTATAACATGTTTGTCAATCTCCCCATCATTTTGATTCATCGACACAAAATATTTAAAAGATTCTCTTTTAGGTAAACTTTCTATTATCAAATGCAAACTACTTTCATCGGTTCCCTATTCAAACCGAAACAATGTTCTATTTACTTAGATTTTGTCCTACTTAATCTTAAATCCTTCCTTTCGAAAAGCGTGTCCCGTCAGGTATTCAACTTACTAACTTATCATTGGCACCTCTCGTCATCACCAAATAGCATACATATCTTAGAGACCATATCTTGTATATGTCGAGTTAGTTCATACATAAATAAAGTTACAAAGGAAATAAGTATGGTTCAAAGTGGAAAATATTTGGTTTTGCCTGTAGTGTCGTAAAACATGAAAACATCTCTCATACATGTCTTCTACAACTTGGATATCGGTAATAAGAGCTTCCTTCCTTTCCGAAACTCTCCAAAGCGTATCTTGTGGTACTGCGTCACATGCTTTCTCTAGATGTATAAACATCAAATGCAAATTTCTCTTTTACTCCTTAGATCTACTGAGGTTTCCAGTGTCGATCTACTTGGCATAAACCCAAATTTGTTTTTCGATACTTTAGTAACCTTTCTTAATCCAACCCTACTACTTTCTCTTACAATTTTATTGTGTGACTCATCAACTTAATCCTTAAATAATTCAAACTATCTTGTATGCCCCCTTTAATCTTGTACATTGGAAGTAATGTACCCTAACTCCACTCATTTGGTATCTTCCCCGTACTTAAAATCTTAAAAAATAACTTTGTCAACCACCCTTTTCTTTCATGCCCCAACCACTTCCAAATTTCAATTTGTATTTCATCCGGTGTGATAGCTTTCTTAACGCTCATCATCTTAATAACTTCTTTAACTTCTTTATGTGACCTATTTATAACCAAATTGTCATCGCTGACATCCTTTTCCCAGATTTTATGGCAAATTTATCAAAATATCCTCTTCATCTTTTGTTGATATCCTCATCCCCAATTAGTATCCAGGCATTGTGGTTTTTGAAACACTTCACTTGGTCTAAATCTTCTATTCTCCTATCTCTCCTATCTCTTGTCTTTGCTTACTTGAAGATATTGTTTTCTCGGTCCCTCGATGATAAAGTGTTTTATATAACCTTTCATAATCTTTAGCCTTAGCTTGACTGCCTTTTTTCTTCTCTGTCATTGCATGCTTATACTTATCAAGATTCACACTTTCTTAGACACTTAATAAAGAGGCTTATTACTTTCCTTCTTAGCTTTTATTTTCTCTTGAATGTCTTCACTCCACCATCTTCTTTCTAACACGAGCCATTAACTTTTCGAATACAATGAGCCATAGCTTTTCACATCTCTCAAGCACTCCTTTCAAGCTCCCAAGTACTTTCTCTCAACATACTCATTCCCGCACTTCGTCCTTGTTCTATAATACTTTTCTTTTTTCTTCTATTTATTAGTATGTATGTCATAACAAAAAAACGGTATTGGGTGATCAAACAATCCCCAGGAATCGCCTTACAATCTTTGCAATGCTTATGATCCCATAGTCGATCTATGAGGCACTTTTAAAAGTTCTCAAATGTTCCTCCAAAATCTAATAAGTAACTACAAAATATAATTTACTCTTTTCTTCCTCGTTTCTTCCTCCAAAATCCAAACCTCATGACCCTCGAGGTAGCCATTTTTCTCCTTGCCTGTATGTCCACTAAGATCTCCACCATTAAAAATCATTTCCCTTCGAAAAATTCTTTAAATAACTTCATCCATATCTTCCTCAAACCTGTATTTGGTGTGTAAAAGCTATTAACATTAACAATTTGTTATCCAAAAATTAACTTAATTGCAATAATTCTATATCCCCACATCTTAACACCACCACATTCTCTTCTAGTTTGTTATCCATTATTATAACAACCTCACTTTGGGCTCGAACCTTTCCAAATACCATAACCTTAACCAATTCTCTCAATCTCTTTAGCTTTCTTTCCTACCCATTTCCTCTTTTGTTAATGCTCCGTCTAATCATCGTAACATCTAGAATTTTCGTAAGTTTACTGGTCAAAGTCCAAAAGCTCCAAGTTCAAAACGAATCATCTTATCTCGGAGTAACTTCTTTAACCGCACCCATCCATGATGTTGGCACCTTATAAAACCATTTTTCTCTACACCCTTTCGGCAATGTGGAGGTCCAAACTCATTTTCTGAAGCATCGAAGTGGTGCAACACGTCGCCATTAAGAGCAAGTCCAATGGTGTTTAAATGGCAAGGGCCATTACTAAATTTAGGCAAAATGTGCAAAAATCTCGTCCAATGGATTGCCATATATCCATCCAAATTTTGGTTGACCCATTTACCTAGCTAAAATTGGATCAAAATGGCTACATAGGCAACATCTCCAAAACTGGTGTGAGCTTTTATTTTTCTTCTTTTTTCTCAATTCTTATTTCTTCCCATTTATAAAATTTATACAATATTATAGTCAAAATTTATAATTTTTTGAGACGATCAAAACAAGTACAAAACTTAAAACAGAATCTATCCAGTGAGAGGGATCGACTTCTGATGTGCGGAAGAAATGGTCGACTCCTTGATCAGAATAGTTAATAATGATATGAAATCAGATTCAAATAGAGGTCATCTGGAAAACGAATTTTCCCATTATAATGAAATTGTAACAATTACAAATTTCACATTCGATGATTGCAATGACTTTTTATCACCCAACTCGAAGATAGCAAACCTCTCTATCTTATTATATTTTGAGAAGAACAATTTTTTTTTTTTGAAGAATGAGAATTATTGAAAAGAATGGCGCATAAAAGTAATTAATTCGCACTATATTATTATTCTGTTAAACAATGATAAGTTTGAATCGAATCTAAAGCAAAAGTTAGTTAAAAAAGAATAGAATGAGAATTGTTGAAAAAAATGGCCTGAAAAATGGCTATGCATCATTGGTCTTAAAGTTGTCATTTTTTGGCAAAATGCATTATTCATAGCTGAAAAATGAAAATGGCCTTTGCTAAAATGGCAAAACCATTGGATTCGCTCTGAGGTGGTACGCCCCAAGGGAATTATCATAATGTCTCATATCGAAGAAAAGATTCATTTTTTTATTTTTATTTTTTTATGTTTTAGTTGTTGGCTATGTAATAGACAATACCATCGTTTTAGCTGAATTTGGGACCGGTTAGGGACGGGATAAAATCCCCAACCTAGGTAGCTTCCCCCCCCCCCTCTCCCTTAATAAAGCAAGAAATGGAAAAAAAGAACAAATATTTGGTCTGAATTCCAAAGGCTCTTTGCAAATGATATGGAAACTTGAAACCCCATACTGTGTTTCTGAATCTGAGCTCTCAAATTAGATTCAAGAGCTCTTGGGTAGCTGTACGGAAGCCAGATGATCTTGCTGTTTTCTTGCTTTCCTAGAGTAGACTAGCTTTCGGTTGTACTGTGATCACTCTGCCATGAAAGCAAATGTTTTTCTCCTCGTAGAACTGTTGCTGCTATCTCTTGTTGAAGGATCGGTCAGATCCATTGATTGGATATTAGACAGCTGCAGTTATTCTGTATGTAAGACAAAACTTTTCATGGGATGAATACAAAGGGATTTTCCCAATGGTATATTTTACTGAATGTGTTCTTCAATTCTTAAATGTTTTCGTTCATCATGAGAACTCTAACTGCTACTAGTATTTTACTATGCTCGTGGATTGTTTTATTTAGGTGCTTTGGACCTTGGGTGCACCTAGGGATGCAAGCTTTTGTTATCATAAAGAGTTCCTGATTATTTGATCAGATTTCTGATTAATCTCTGGTCTTTTGTATGTGCAGACGAAGGCTGAATATGACAAAGAGTGCAAAATCTGCACAAGGCCGTTTACTGTTTTCCGATGGAGACCTGGTCGTGATGCTAGATATAAAAAAACTGAGATTTGTCAAACATGCAGTAAGTTGAAAAATGTGTGTCAAGTCTGCCTTCTGGACCTTGAATATGGTTTGCCAGTACAGGTTCGGGATACCGCTCTTAGCATCAACTCTAATGATGCCATTCCCAAGAGTGATGTGAATAGAGAATACTATGCTGAGGAGCACGACCGCAAGGTATGTATACATTCTTGAATCTAGAATTTATGTTTATTTCGTTCCTGATTATTGAATACATGTATATTCCTGTTATGATATGAAAAGAGAAACATATCAAAAGCTTAACCAACACATCATCATGATAATGGATAACACTGCATAATAATGTATAAAACACTGCAAGAAAAACACTTACATAAGTATCGATAAACAACACATCATCATCATCATCATCATCATCCATTTTACCACGTCCCACTAGCCACACGAATCCCATGTGTTAACTTCCCTTTAAGTCTTCTTCGATCGTCCCCTGTTTCTCCTGCCTTTCAACATAATCGACTTCACCACTCTATAATGGGCGCATCCGATGATCTCCTCCACAGATGACTCGCCTATCGTAAATGTCTTCCTTAGCTTATCAACCTTTGCGATGACTCTCTATTTTTATCAACTTGCATTAATCCTATGTGTTACGTCGTTGTCAATCTCTTCATCATCTGATCTAGGTATTTGAACTTGTTCGTCCTATGGACACCCTATCCATCCACCATTACTAGGGGTGCATCTTGATTACCCCCCTTAAATGCATGTTGTATATATATTTCGTTTTACTCCAACTAATCCTGAATCCCCTAACCTCCCAAACCACTATCGATTTCTTCAACTTATCTTTCACACATTTTTTAGTCTTATCCATCAATATAATATCATCTGCCAAAAACATGCACCAAGGTGTCTCCTCACTCACGTCCCTTATGAGCTCGTCTAAAACCGACAGAAGTAAATACGTGTTTAATATTGACTTTTGATGCTCACCAACGGTGATCGGGAAGTCGTGAGTGAACCATCTAGCCGTCCTGACACACGTCGTCGTCCCTACATACATATTCTTAATAATATCAATATATTTTTTTACTTACTCTCTTCGTTTGTAAAACCCATAAAATCACTTCTCTCGACACCTTATCATACGTCTTTTCAAGGTCAATAAAGACTAAGTGCACATATATTCTCCTTTCTCTAAACTTTGCTATCATACCACACATCAAGTGGATAACCTCCATAGTAGAGACATGAACCCAAACTGGTTTGCGGTTACTATCGTTACCCTTTGCAATCTCCACTCGATTACTTTTTCTCATAGTTTCATAATGCGACTCATAAGTTTAATTTCTCTATAATTTGTACATTCATGCACATCTCCCTTATTCTTGTAGAGATGTATAATTATACTTTTTTCGCCAGACATCGCATGTTACTGTTCAGGATCCTGTTAAACAACCCTCACAACTACTCCACTCTAACCTGTCCCAAAGTCCTTCAGACTTCAATCGGCATGTCATCCGGTCCGACTGCCTTCTTACGACCCATCGTCTTTAACGCGCTCTATATCTTATGGAATTGAATGTGAAAGTTAATTCCTAAAACCGTGTTTAGTTCATAAGCTGTTCTTTTGTCATTTGTGTTTGAAGAATTTTATGGTATTCAACATCTTCCTTCACTTATTCCTTTAGGATATCTATCACGTTAAACTTACCAAAAAGGATATATCACGTTAGGGTTATCCAATGAACTTCTTTTGCATTATTGAAATAGTATTTTGCCAACAGATTTGGGTTGTTTCTTCTGTATAATTGCAGTTATTGGAAAATCTGTTTTAGTGTGTTGCTTTTCCTATACAGTTAGTTTCTATGTTGTAGTAGGGCTTGAGTGGGTTGGTTTTGCTATGTCTGCACTTCTAAGAACTTTAACTTTTGATGAAGGATTAATCTCAAGTTAATTTGTGTTGTAGCAGTTTATTATACTAATCATTACCATCGTTGGTTTATGCAGGCTAGGGCTGGTTTAGATTATGAATCCTCGTACGGAAAGGTGCAGGCCAATGACACTATTTTGAAGCTTCAGAGAACAACACCATACTACAAAAGGAATCGGGCACATGTTTGTAGTTTTTATATAAGAGGAGAATGTACAAGAGGGGCTGAATGCCCTTACAGGCATGAGATGCCTGTGACTGGTGAATTGTCACAGCAGAATATAAAGGACCGTTACTATGGGTAAGTGCAACTGTCTATTACTTCTGTTTTTCTATTACTAGACTGCTGTTAATTTTCTTTAGTCTCTTGCATGATTGGAATGTTATGTACCAGGTGTGAGTTACATCCCCTACAACTTCCTTGTTTTTTACTCTTCTGTAATAAAAATGACCTTGCACACCACTATTTCCTACTTGATGCGAAATATGCAGCACTAAAATGTCTCCTCCATAAGAAGCCCTAGCATTCAATATAAAGGAGAAAATGTAGCAGCTTCCATGATTGTCAAGTATGTCAAAGTTGTGGACTTCGTGCAACGCAATGGGGCAGAAACAAGTGTGTACCTCATTAACTCCTTTGGTCATGCCCTTTTGTCTTGGATTGTGTCATCTTTGGCATGGTGGCTGTCAGAATGCTAACTGTCGCTAGCCTAGGACTTCCTGTTAGTTGCCGGTAAATGGAATTTGCTCCCACATAACAACATCAATTCTGATGTTAGTAAAAAAAGTGTGCCCAAATTGTGTTTTATGGTTGTATGGTCCGCGTGATGCCCAGAATTTTGATTACGGCATTGTTTCCTATAGTTCTTGGTTTCTTGTTAAGCGTTCAGTTTTCCTTTTTGTGGTTCTTTTCAGTTTGCCAAGGTGTGTCCATCTTAAAATTTGCTCTTTGATGCAGTGTGAATGATCCTGTGGCTCTGAAACTGCTCAATAAGGCTGGTGAAATGCCTTCATTGGAACCCCCAGATGATGAGAGCATCAAGACACTTTATGTGGGTGGTCTCGATGCAAGGATCTCTGAGCAGGATCTAAGGGATCACTTCTATGCTCATGGTGAAATTGAATCTATTAGGATGGTGGTGCAGCGAGCATGCGCTTTTGTGACCTACACTACAAGGGAAGCTGCTGAAAAGGCAGCAGAAGAGCTCTCCAACAAACTGGTAATAAAGGGTTTGAGACTGAAGCTGATGTGGGGTAGACCCCAGCAACCGAAACCTGAGATGGATAGCTCTGAAGAAGCAAGACAAGCAGCTGCTACTGCTCACAGTGGCTTGCTTCCGAGAGCAGTCATATCTCAGCAACAGAACCAGCTTCAACCACCTGGCACTCAGGATCAAGTCCCGCCAATGCATTATTTCAATATTCCGCCACCACCACCTCAGCAGGAGAGGACCTTTTACCCATCAATGGATCCCCAACGGATGGGGGCAGTTGTCCCATCCCAGGAAGGAGGAGACACCAAGTCGGTCCCTGAGAAGCAGCCGCAGCAGCAACCCCACTATGGTTACCAAGGTATGCTGCCACTACAAGGGCAATATCACCAGCCCTTTTATCCTCACGGTTATATGCCGCCTCCACCACCACCTCAGTATCAACATTACCCTCCACCTCCTTATCCATCAATGATGCCACCTCTGCCACCGCCTCCACCGGCTGCAACCCAAAACCAACCGCCATATCAGCAGCCTGTGCCATCTGGAGCCTCTCAACAGTAAAAATGAGTTTCATTGTACATTGGTTTGTCGCATGTACTTCCATACTTAGTCTCTATGGAGCAATAGCATTGGCTTCCATAGTACTCTATGCTACATTTGTGCGTTAAATATGCTGGCTAACAAATTACTGGCCTTACTATTGGATTTGTTTTTACTGTGACGTGTTGCATTTGTTTACTGAATTGTGTTGCTTGTACAACTCTGTCGAATGGTTTACTGAATTGTTTTATTGAATTCTACTGAATTATATATTAGGATTTGATTATTTAGTGTTTTGATGATATATGGATGCTTGTATAGTTAGTAAAATAAATGACAATCGAGGTTGTAGATCAGGTTCTGAAGTAGTCGAGGTTGCAGATCTTGTCTAGGTTTTGAAGCAGTCGAGATTGTAGATCCAGTCGAGGTTTCATCCAGTCTAGATTCAAGACCAGTCGAAGTGTGAGACCAGTCGAGGTGTAGACTGGCCGAGGTTCAACACCGGTTGAGGTTTAGACAAGTTGAGGTACAAGACCAGTTGAGGTTTAAAACCAGTAAAAGATTTGAATTCAGTTAGAGTTTCAGAATTATTCAAGGAGCAATTCGTGACCATTAAGACAAGTTAAGGGCTGTTAATATTTAATTTATTTAATTCAACTGAAGTTTGAATTAAATTTAAATGATTTTAAAGAACGTTTAGGCACAGCCAATTAAAGACAAAGATTGCATGCAGAGAAAGGATAATAAAGCTGCAACAGCTACGAAGCAAAAGTGGTCAAAGGTTCACGTGATGCATGAAGACAATGCAAAGTCCATTTTGACAAAGGAAATGTCAGCTTCTGGAAACCTAAGTCAGAAAAAGTACTTTTGGGAAAAGCATGCACGAAAAAGGAAAGGAAGAAAATCTAGATACACTTTTCACGGGTTTGGAAGAAAAGGTGCTGAATATTCAAACCAAGACCCTTCCCAACGGAAATATTTTCTAAGAA
>JAOWBR010135974.1:0-13876 GCA_028571145.1 Dionaea muscipula
ATGGTTGAATGATTTCCTCGATCTTGGATTTTGTTAGTATCTTGCATGATTTCTCCCGGCTTCAATGACTTGTGAGTCACCTCACGAGTTATCGCCAGTAACACTCGGATTAGGGGGTTACAAACTCACCTGAGCAATGAATGATCAAACCTCAATAAAAGTCCGCTCAGCCAAGCATAAGGTGCTCAATGGAATCGCCACAAACTCCTGAATCAAAATCATGCACAAAAGTCTCAAAAACCAACCACGACAACTAATCAAATCATCATGCTAACGAGCTCAACACAACCCAAAAGGGACCCTAATGATCTCCCTAAACATGCGTAAGATCATCTCCAAAACGTCGCGGATCAAACTCTAAGGAACATGAAAAAATCATCCCTTCTCAGCCATAGAAATCCGGCTGGCCGGATATCCTTTCCTTTGCAAATTCGTTCGGCCGGTTAAGCAAAACCAGGGAGCATACAGGATTCCCGGTCGACCAAAAATGGAATCCGGTCGGCCAGAAAACCTGTTTCTACAGAAGATAGAAACTCTGCCAAGCATGAAACTCGAACCAAACATCAAACAAACCTTACTTTATCTCCACCAACACATCACAAAACATGCAACAAGGCATACCAAGCCCTTAGGAATCATCAAAGACATGCCAAACACCAAATCATCTCTTCAAAAATTCAAACACACTAAAATACCTTAAATCAAAACTTAAACTACAAACCATATGCAACTTACTCAAAACTCAACATCAACACCTCCAACAAGTCTCGAATGACTTGTCAAAGCATGTCAAAGTCTTAACCATCATCAAACATGAGCCAAAATCAACATGACCATATGAAAACTCCATCCATCATCATAAAATCAAGGAAAACCATGAGTTAACCAAGGATTACCTGATAAATCAACCAATGGATGTTGTCCAATGCTCCTAGAAGTTGTCAAGAGGATCTCCAATCTTGAACAACTAATCTCTAAGTCAAGATCAAGAAGAAAAATGAGAAAACATCAAGGATCTCCCTTCCTCTTCCTCTCCTTCCTTCTCTTCTCCTTCCTTTCTATTCTCTTCTTCCTTCTTCTTGTCTTGCACGCATGGAGGCAGACATAGGGGCTGCCAAAATCCTCCAACTAATCACAAGGCAACACCATAAAAGTCCAACTCACACTCCAACCCTCTAGGTAAAGCTAAAATCCATAAGTCAACAAAAGTGGCTAATTTAAATCCTCTACCATCCTAAATCCTCATGTCACGCGTGCACACTAATCCTAAATGCCTCAACCTTATCACCAAAAATCACGAAATTAAATCACGGTCCTAATGAACCCAAATTCAAAATCTCGAAAAACCGTCAAATCACGACTCGTTAAATCACGACTCATCAAATCCCAAAAAATCGGTGCCACCCAAATACGTCAATATGGTACTCGTTGGTCTCGTCTCATCATCTCGGTAGTTCCGGTATGTTCAAAACAGTCGTCCGATATGCGATGCAAAAAGTAGCAAAATGGCTACGTTAAACTCGGGAACATTATTCACGTAAAACACAATTCACCGAAAAACGAAAATTTCTCAACATAATAAATCAATCATAATGAGCATAAAACAATATATAAATGATCATAAAACCCGGGGTATAACACTTTTTCCCCTCCTGCAAAATATCCTCTTTTTGCGCCTCAAAGTTTTTCTATAAAATTTTTGCTCTAGGTGTTTCGGGTATGTTTTGATGCTATGTTGGAAAAACAAATGGAAGGGGTGATGTGAACAAAAGAAGAAGAAAATCAAAGAAGAAAAGAAAAAGGGAAGCGGAAAGAGAAAGAGAAAAAAGAACCAAAATTTCATCGTGTTCGAAAGAAAAGAAAAAAAAATATGAATGTTGAAAATTTTTGATGAAAAATTTTGGCATAAGAAAAAAAAGGCAAGTGGAAATGAGAAAGAAAGAGTAGGAAAATAAAGAATTGTTTTTGTCCGTTAGCTGCATAGAATTGTATTCCTGAGCAGTTTACCTTTCCCTGCAATTAGCTAGATTCCCTTTTCTTCCTTTTTCCTTTCCCTGGTCCGACTCCTTTTCCCCACATTTATTGCCTACTTTCCTTAAAATTCGTAAATCTGATCTTAAGCGAGTTTAAGTGGTAAGACTGACTGCAGTCCCTAGGATTAAATTCTATCACTAATTCAATATTTACTGATCTGCAGTTTAGGATTGCTATTATTTCTTTTGAGTGCTTTGCTTTGAATTGGTCTCTGAGTGATCTCCTGCATTTATTTATACACATACCTGTGAGTTATGGAGCTAGCTCTTGTGTTGAATTTATTCGTTGTCTGTCCATGTCTGGCCTAGCAGTAAGTTGGTATAACTTGGATGCACACACACACACGCTCTATTTAAGAGTTATGTCAGGGTTAACTAGAATGTGTCGGGTTAGTTTCACATCTTAGTTTTTCATCTTTTCATGTTAGCTTGCTAAGGGACTGGGAAGGTTTAAGTTGGGGGGTGTGTTGAGACACAGAAAGTGCACTCAACGCGTTCTTAATTTATGCTAAAATGTTTACGTTTAAGTCCTTAGCGAATCAGTTAAGCATGTTTTTTAATTATATTGGTCGTGCCTATATTACGGTTTTTACGCGTTAATATTGTGATTTTACAGGTTGGGCATGACCCGAGACCCAAGTGGACTGAATCGGGACGTAACTCACGCTGGCATGCAGGCCCGAGCACTTGGAATCACACCCGGACCACGAAACTGGGCTGCAGCGCAAGCACGCCAGGCCAGGCACACCGGGCAGGCATGCCAGGAAGGCAGCCCGGGCAGGAACGCCGGGCAGGCAGCCCGGGCAGGCTGCCCGGGCAAGTCACGTTGAGTGGTTTGCATCGTGAACTTCGGGAAGCCCGTTTGAGCAATCCAGAGCTCCAATTGATGAACGATCAGCGCCCACGTGCTATTGGAGAGATGGGGAATCTTTCGGGATGGATTCGGTCGGGTTTCGCTGAAGTTGACCAGGTTTGACCAAGGTTTTACCAAGGGCTCGGGTTTAGTCGGGTCAGGCCAGACGGTCCAATCTTGGAGCCTTTGTCCACGTGTCCCCAGGGGATATTTCCCCCGATATCACTTAGTACCCAACAAGTACTACCTAAATTTATCCATAGCAAACACTATGGCCAACAACTCTTTTTCAGTGATAGTGTAATTCAATTGTGTTGTGTCTAGTGTTTTACTTGTATAATAAATCACGTATGGGACATTGTCCCGTCTCTGTTCCAAGGCAGCTCCGATTGCATAGTCACTAGCATCACACATAATCTTAAACGGTAGGGACCAATCGGGCGGCTGGATGATGGGAGTGGTGGTCAAAAGGTTCTTGAGTTGATCAAAGGTAATTTACAGTCCTCTCTAAAAATAAACTCTACATCCTTTTGGAGCAACTCACAAAGGGGTTTCGAGATTTTTGAAAAATCCTTTATAAAATACCTATAAAATCCAGCATGACCTAGAAATGACCTCACATCCCTAACCTTAGTGGGGTACAGAAGTGTTTTGATGAGTTCAATTTTACCTTTATCAACTTCCAAACCTTTGGCCAAGACTATGTGGCCTAGGACTATACCATGTCGGATCATGAAATAACACTTTTCGTAGTTAAGAACCAGATTGGTCTCAACACATCTCTGCAAAACCCGTTCTAGGTTAGATAAACATGATTTAAACATGGATCCATAGACAGAAAAATCATCCATGAATACCTCAATGATATACTCAATGAGGTCGGAGAAAATGCTCATCATGCATCTCTAAAATGTGGCAGGGGCATTGCAGAGGCCAAACGACATTCTTCTATAAGCGAAGGTGCCAAAAGGACACGTGAAAGTAGTCTTTTTTTGGTCCTCAGGTGCAATTACTTTCTAGTTTTAACCAGAATAGCCATCTAGGAAACAGTAATAAGAATGACCAGCCAGTCGTTCAAGGACTTGGTTAATGAAGGGGAGAGGGAAATGGTCCTTACGTGTGGCGGTGTGCAATTTTCTATAACCAATACAGACGCGCCAACTGTTGACAACAAATGTGGGTATAAGTTCATTACTATCATTACAGACCATAGTGATGCCAATCTTCTTTGGCACTACTTGGATAAGGCTGATGCACTTGGAATCAGAAATGGGAAAAATTATGCCCATGCCCAATAATTTAATGATCTCCTTTTTGACAACCTCTATTATGGAGAGGTTAAGTCGTCTTTGTATTTGACGACTGGGTTTGGCCTCATCTTCCATAAGTATACGGTGCATGAAAATTGAGGGACTTATACCCTTTATGTCTGCCACCGTCCAGCCTAAGGCTGTTTTATACTTTGATACCATTGAGGCAAGCCGACCCTCTTGGTCAACACTCAATCCGTTGGAGATTATTACTGGTAGGGTCTTATTAGCCCCGAGGTATGAATACCGTAAATGGTTCGGTAAAACCATTAAATCAAGCTCAGATGCCGACTCAATGAAAGGCACAAGTTTAGCAAACATGAATGGAGTTCGAGGACAGGAAGTGATGTACATGATGTGTGTGTAGGAGCATGAGATACCTCTTCAATGATAACGTTTGGTTCAGACATGATATTCACGTTTGAGTCAGACTGTGACGTGTTGTGCTCTCCGTCTGAGTCAGATGGAGAAGTGAGAATTTTATCTAAAGTGTCATGCATGGACGGTGAAACCGTCTCAATGGAACATAGTTCTAGAAATTCGTCAGCATAGGACAACACGGTGAGTGATGGTCTATGGGGTGTCACATGGCATAAAAAATATTGAATTTAACCATGTGACCATTGACCCCTACTGAAATTATGCCATCACACGCGTTGATGATCATTTGGGATGTCAAGACAAATGATCTTCCCAAGAGAAGTGGAGCGAGACTCTGATAATGGTCCCGTTCCATATGTAAAACATGAAAATTAGTTGGAAAGACTAAATCATTCATATACACAATGACATCCTCTAGGAAACCTACTGGATAAGTGGTGGATTTATCGGCCAGCTCGATAACCACCCTAATGTCCTTTAGTAGGCCGAGATCAAGGGCATCATAAATGCTTAAAGGCATAATGTTAATTGATGTCCCTCTATCTACCATGGCCCTCAGATGGCGATCTCTCAAGGTGCAGGGAATGGAGATCATACCCCGATCCCTTTGTTTCTGAGGTACTGTCTGCATGAAAAGTGAAGAGATACTTTCTCCGACCCTAATGATTTCCCCATCCTGTGTTTCTCTTTGGGAAGTGCAAAGTTCTTTGAGAAATTTAGCGTATTTAGGCACTTGCCTAATAGCTTCAATGAGGGGAATGGTGATCTCAACCTTTTTGAGAGGCCAAGAAGGTCTTTATCTTGCTCTGCCTTCTCGGTTTTTGAGAACTGAGATGGATATGGTAGAGCAGATGGGACAGTGTTCTTTTGTGCAGACGGTGTAGTGTTTTTAGTGGGAGACGGCGCAGATGCTACCATAGGCTTTACAGCTATTGTCGGATGGGCATCGTCCATCTATGTGAGCAATGGAGGCATGACTGTACCAGACTCAGTCGGCCTAGGAGGTGGGGATTTTACCTCTCGTTCGCTTCTCAACGAAATGACACTGGCTTGCTCACAAGGGTTCTTTATTAATTGAGAAAAGAGTATTCCAGAACCTTGCCCTTGCAAGGTGTTCACAGAAGTAGCCAATTGGCCGACTTGGGTTTCGAGGTTCTTAATGGATGCATGTGTTTCATTTTGAAATGCAACATTGTTTTATGATGGTGGATAGAAGTAGTGATAAAAGATTTTACCAACTCCTCGAAGGATTCAGAGCCAGACGTGGCTTGTGGTTGCGTCGCCACCTTGTAGGGCTGTTGTTGATTCGGGTCGAACGATGTTGTATGCTGTTGTTGACGATTTTGTACGCCACCGTTTGTTCTTTGGTTCTAGTTGGGGTTACTCCAACGAAGGTTAGGATTGTGATTAACGTGAATTCTGGGCATCCCACTTCCACTAACCATGGTTAGTGTAACCCCCCACAATGTTTGCCTCTTGAGTTTGATCATCGTCTTGGAACGAGGGGCACACGTTTGTGGCATGAGCTTGACTGAGGCAAACATCGCAAGCCTTGACTTATGGAACCTATCCTGCAGCCATTTGTCTTACAAGAGAAGTTAGTTCTGCAATTGATTGTTCAATATTCGATCCAACACTAACTTCATTAACCCACCTAGTTGGGATATTCTGTCTCATCCCAAATTGATGTGTATTGACTGCCATAGAAGAAATGAGATCCCCAACTTCCCGGACGATTTTATTAACCATAGCCCCACCCAATGTAGCCTCAATAAAAAATCGATTAGTCGAGTACAAACCCTCATAAAAACAAATCATCAAAAAATTTTCACTGATTTGATGGTTGGTGCAGCTAGCACACAATTGCTTAAACCGTTCCTAATATTCATGGAGAGTTTCCCGATGTTGTTGCTAGATACAACAAATTTCTTTGCGTACGGATACAACACGAGTGGTAGGGAAATATCTCTCAAGGAATAACGTCTGTGTAATGGACCCGATTGACCAAAGTAGTCTTGATGGCCAAAGGAATCGATTACAGTGAAACAGGGGAACTCAAACGATACTCACCGGAGCAGTCTCAACGGCGTGTGCTCGAAAAGAGGGAATGCTAATTCCGGAGCTAGTCTCAATGGAAGGCTAAGTGCTAGAGTTACTGCTACTTCTATGGAGCTAAGGAAGAAGATAACTATGGAAGAAAACTAGGGTTTTTCAATTGATTTCTTCTTGTTGCCGTCAATTACAAGTCCCAACCATTAAATAGGCTCTGAATTATGTAATAAAGAAAAAAATACATTAATTCCTTTATTTACACGCGTTAGGGGACAGGGAATAATCTTCTGACAGTGAGTACAATCCCTGACACTCTCTCTCCAATCAGTCGTAACCGAATCCAGCTTAGCACGTGGGAGAGGATTGGCTGGTGGCGCCGGTTATGAAGGCGGGGCGCTGACTCCTCCAACTACCGCCATGGCGTCGATCATCAGGGCAGTGCTGTGGTGTGAAGTAGCTGCTTAACGCCATGGCGTCGGCTCCAAAAAACTCCTAAGATTGAGTATCAATGGAAAAGGTAAATGCATGGATGATCCCCTTAGGATGTAAGAAGATGATTGATGTACCAAGGCGTCTTGGAGTAATCTTAGTTTGCTCAGAATTAACGTCTGTCGCCACTGTAGTTTCTTCTACCATCGCACCAAGAACCTCAATCTTTCAAATGGAGTCTCGTCAGTTTCTTAAACTTGGTACACATATCTAGGGCATCATAGAGACCAACATGAATGGCCGTGGCGACGGAGAACCATAAGGGTTTTGCTAATCCAAGAGGTTGACACCATAGGATAATCTTCCCTAAGTGAGCTGGCGCCACATTGTTGTCGCCACTAGAGGGTATCGGCCGCCACCAGAGGGTATCTGTACGAGGTCCATGGCATCCCCTCCCCTTTAAGACCCAACTTGTCCTCAAGCTGAGAAGTCGGGATACTGTCTCGTAACAAAGGTCTTATCCTCCCAAGTGGCTGATTCGGTTGACAGATTCTCCCACTCAATGAGCCATTGTTCTACCTCTCTGCCTCGCTTCGAATTATCCGGGTGTCTAAAACTGAAGAAGGCCGGATCACCAGGCTGCCTTCGTTATTCCTAAGAGGAGGGTCTAACACTGGAGCAGCGTCTTCCCCTACCTTTCTCTTAAGCAGAGATACATGAAACACTGGATGTATGGCGGCGGATGATGGTAATTCCAGCTTGTAAGCTACAGGCCCTACTGCAGCCAAAATTTTATAAGGCCCATAGTACCGTGCGACCAACTTTAGATTCTTCCTCAGGGCGAGGGACGTTTGTCGGCAGGGCTGCAACTTGAGGAACACAAATTCTCCTTCCTTGAAGCTTTTCTCTATCCTCCCTTTGTCAGCATAATGCTTCTGTCGCTCTTGGACCAGCTGAATGTTTTCTCGTAATGTCTTGTCGAGCATCTCCCTAGCCACTGCTAAATCCTCCACTGCCGCCACAGGCGTGTTAAGGCCCTTATTCAGGTGTGACTGTGGCGGGGGATACCCATACAGTGCCTCAAATGGAGTCATTTGGATACTGTGATGGTAGTTAGTGTTGTAGCACCACTCCGCCATAGCAAGCCAGGTGCTCCACTTCTTCGGCTCTTGAAGGGTCATGGCTCTCAATTAATCCTCCAAACATCTGTTGACCCTCTCGGTCTGGCCATCGGATTGAGGGTGATAAGCTGTTGATAAGTTCAGTTTAGCCCCATATAACCTGAAAAGTTCTTGCCAGAATAGGTTAGTAAAGATCTTGTCCCGATCTGAGACCATCCTCTTAGGAACGCCATGGAGTCTCACCACTTGATCCAAGAAGAGTTGGGCCACTCACGGCGCCGTGAAAGGGTGGGACAAGGCCATGAAATGGGCATATTTCGTGAAACGGTCCACCACAACCAGAATACACTCCTTCCCATCAGACCGTGGCAATCCTTTTATGAAGTTCATACTGACGTCCTCCCAGGCTTGCTTCGGTATGGCTAATGGTAGAAGAAGGCCGTCATAGCCGTGGGTAGTTGCCTTGGTCCTTTGACAAATATCACACTCCTTAACATACTTTGCGACCTCAGCCTTGAGGCATGGCTAAGAGAAACTTCTATTAACGCGGCGCCAAGTAGACTACTCGCCGCCATGGCCACCTTCAGCAGAGTCGTGGCACAAGGTGAGGATTTTCTTTCTTAATTGCCCGGAATTGCCCACATATAGCCGCCATTTGTATCTTATAGCTCCATCTTGTACGGAATATGGCGCCAAGTTTCGGTGGCGAGGCCTGTCCTTATCATTGAGCAGGGAACGAATCCTCTTTGCCATGGAATCTCGGGCATAGTTGGTTTCTATATCACTGATCCACTGGGGAACCACTGATGATACGACCATGTACTCATCATTGAATCTCCTGGAAAGGGCGTCAGCATCAACATTTTCAGTTCCTTTCTTGTATTGGATGGTGTACAGGAATCCGAGCAGCTTTGTCATACCTTCAACTTGAGCATAGTTGCTAAGCTTCTGCTCTAGCAAGTATTTGAGGGACTCGTGGTCAGTCTTGATCTCAAAGGGCTAACTCACCAGGTAATGTTTCCACTTCTGGATGGCGGATAAGGCAGTTAAGAACTCTTTCTCATACGTGGATAACCCTTGATTACGTGCACATAGATCCTTACTGAAATAGGCAATGGGGCGTCGGTCTTGCATCAACACCGCCCTAATACCACACCCTGAGACGTCACACTCCAGGATGAAGGTCTTGGAAAAGTCGGGAAGAGCCAAAACCGGTGCCATGCACATGGCGTGTAACCCTCTAAGCCGGGTGTTACTGGCGATAACTCGTAAGGTGACCATGAGTCATTAAAGCCGAAGGAAAAATCATGCAAGATACTAAAATAATTCAGTACCGAGGAAAGATAAACAACCATCATGTATGAAGAGCTAACATACATGAAATACATAAAACCATCCCTCAGTCCCTCAACGGGGAAACATAAATCCAACGTGTACATCATACACAAAACAAATCAGAGTATCACAATGTCATAACATGCAACGGAGATATGAAATTTAAATCCTATGAGGCGTTACCGCTCCCCGCCGCATCCGTCTACAATCACTGGTCAAAACCTGTCAAAACAGATAAGGGTAAAATCCGTCAGTTAGCGATGGCTGGTGAGATGAAATATGACATAAGGTAAACAAATAAAACATGCAATTCATGCGTACTTAAATCATGCATCGTTCGAATCCAATAGTTCTCTAAAATAATTCCGCGGACCATGGCAATAATGGATATATAAAAACAAAATGCCATATACCAATGTTCACATCAACCCATGATACCCCAACAACACCTACATAACGTACATCCCGGTATGGCATCACCACGAACATGTAACATCATGAGGTTCCGCCCTAGTTCCCCCGTCGCGAACGAAAGAACCTCAGGACGTTGTGACACCCGAAGGTGGCCTTAACATCCACACAGGGAAGAAATCCAAGGGCTTGAAATCCAAATCCATATCCCATGTCTAAAACTCAATAGGCATAAAAGCCCCAATACAAATCAATGGAAATCAATCTCTTAATGTAAATGGTTTTCCAACAAAACCATACCATATGTAAAACATAGAAAAACAATGAGAAATACCGGCCATTCATGTACCAATGTCCGTACATCAACTCACCTGAGCAAAGCATAATCAAACTTCCACAAGAAATCCAATCACCCAAGCACGAGTCGGTCGATGGGATCACCACAAGTTCCTGAATCAAAATCATGGACAAAAGTCTTAAAATACCATCGTCGTCCTAAACAAACAAGCAACACACTAAACATCCTTAATCATCTCACTCTAAATCGCAATGATTCCCAAACACGGGTCTAGGGTCGATCCCGACCCTTCCCGGACCAATCCCAAGAGTCGGAGAACTCAAAACATCCTAAGGGGTCAAAAGGGACAGCGGGGGACGTCCTCGAGGATGTTTGCGGAAGCCTATGATGTTTTGTGAAAAATGCAGAATTGTATGGTGGACCTCGTGGTGGACGTCCACCATACAATTTTTTTGCATTCTACAGAAAATTCAGAAACCCAAAACTTAACCAAAACCAAACCAACTCGAACCAAACTCAACCAAAACACTCAAAATGAGATGCCAAACATGCCTCAAGCCTAACTAAACCTCTCGAAGACATCAAACTCATGCCACACACAAGACAACCTCATCAAAAAATCAAAACAACCTAAAACAACCTAAAACCAAACAAAACTCATGAATCTCTTGAAAACTCATACCAAACTCAACATGAAAACCTCAAACAAGTCTCAAATGACAAATCAAAGCATGTCAAAGCCTAGACCAACATCAAACATAACCCAAACTCAACTTCACTTCATGAAAAATTCATCCACACTCAAAAACTAAAGGAAACCATGAAACTAACCAAAAGTTACCTTGAAATCAACCAATGCAAAGATCTTCAAGCCTCCTAGAGGATATCAAGATGATCCTCAAGCTAGTCTAAGCCAAATCCAAGCTCAAGCCAAAGGAAAAAGTGGTGGAACCTTGAATTTCCTTCCTTTCTCTTCTCTTCTTCTTTCCCTTTCCCTTGTTCCTTTCCTCTTCCCATGGCAAGGAGGCAGACAAATGGGCTGCAAAAATGCCCTCCAATCACAAGCCAACAACACCTAAAGCCATCCTAACACTCCTCCCCCCTCTTCATTAAATGCTAGGCCTCCAAAGTCCACGATAATGGCTAATCTTTAATCCTCAAATCATGTGTGCACACTAATCCTAAACACCTCAAACTCGTCACTAAAAATCATGAAATTAAATCACGATCCTAATGAACCCAAACTCGAAATCTCGAAAACCATCACATCATAAACCGTCAAATCCCGAAAAATCTGGGAAATCCACATACGTCAATATGGTACTCGTTGATCACATCTCATTATCCCGGTCATGCCGGTATGCTCAAAACGGTCATCCGATATGCGATGCAAAAAGTAGGAAAATGACTACGGAAAACCTGAGAGTACTATTCACATAAAACACTATTCACCGAAAAACGAAAAATCTCCAACATGAATAATCAAACATAAATAGATATAAAACAAGATAAAATGATCATAAAAACACGGGGTATAACAAAAACTGTGGTGTCAGTTCACGTGGTGGAATAATCTAGGAAGTCCCAAATTGGTGGGTTGAAGCTTGGGGAGTAGGGTTTGGGTTTATATGGGTATTACCCTTATTCGAAACAGAGGATAGGGGTTGTGAGTTTTGGGTATCGATACCCATCGATGCAACCGGGTTCAAATCAATCACAGGACTATGGATATCATCAACAGCAGCAGGAGAAATGAGATTCGGTACCTCAAGACGGTCCAATCGGGAAGAAATCTTGTCGGGAACTTCGATAAACTTCATCCCTCTGGCTCTTTTCTCTGCTGTCGGGCCTCCATTGACGTAAGCATCTGCCTCTGCGTCTCCATCATCATTATCATCATCTTCTACATCGAGTCTATTTCTAGAACCACGTACAGTGAGAATGGCAGTGGGGTGGTCAGCCTCATCAGTGTGTCCCTTGGGTCCAATCCGTGTCTCCACCATTGTTGTACGGACGAGTGAGAACTAAGCTTTGATACCAGTGTGGTATAATGATCGATAGAACAGTAACCGATATGAGCTGGAAGCTCTGGTGAAAGGGGAGATGAGAGATTGACAGAGTTTGGATTGAGAAGGAAGTGAAGGAGATTGAGAAATCTGACGAATGGAGGTGAGATTGACTTGGGAGAAAGTGAAAGGGAATTGGGAAAAGGAGCATACAAAGGGAGGAAATCAGAATTTAGGTTAAAACCTCATTCAATTCATTCAACATCTCTTTACAATTACAATCGTTAGCCTTATATAGGTTGAATTACGCTAGTAAAAGGAAATTACAATAATTCATAAAATTGCCAAGTGTTGAGAGGGGACCAGGAATAATCTCAATTCACTTGTACTATTCTGACACCCTCTCTCCAATTATCTCAACAGAATCCAGCTGAGCAACTGGTGGCGTTGGAATTAACCGTGGCGTTGACTTCAGAAAGGTGGGGTGTCAAACCCAGCTGGTCAACTGTGGCAATGGTTAGTCAGCTTACTCCATGGCGCCGACCTCACGTATCTTTTCAAATTAGACTCCAATGGACAAAGTGAACACATGGTCATGACCAAAAGAATGTAAGAAGACGTTTGGTGTATCAAGGTGCCAAGGAATCATCTTAGTTTACCCAGAATCACTGACCGTCGCCAACAAACACTGTCCTCGCCACGACGCCCTGAGAGTCTGTCGCCTCAGTACAAAAGGAGGAGAGCCGCCCTGGGCATTATTATACTACAACTCCCCCATCCTTCAGAGCCAACTTGTCCTCAAGCTGAGAAGTCAAGGAATTATTTAGAGATGAATGAGGCATCCTCCCATGTGGCATCCTCCGGGTCAAGGTTCGCCCACTGAATAAGATGTTGCTCTACCCTTCTTCCTTTCCTAGTGATAACCCTCTGATTAAGCACGGCCTGTGGTTCAACAATCATCTGGCCGTCGCCATTTAGGAGAGGTGGTTCTGTGGTTGAAGTGCGCCCTACCGCCACACTACCTTTGAGCAGTGACACATGGAAAACATTGTGTATGAGGGCAGTGGGTGGTAATTCAAGCTCGTAGGCAACATTGCCTATCCTCCGGAGTATCTTGTATGGCCCATAGTACCGGACGACGAGCTTGAGGCTCTTCCTTACCGCCACAGTATTTTATCTGTACGGTTGCAACCGTAAGTAAACCATGTCGCCCTCCTTAAAGTCCTTCTCGCTCCTCTTCTTGTCGACATAAGTCTTCTGCTTGGACTGAGCTCTGGCCAAGTTTTCATGCAGCTACTGGTTCAATTTCCTCCTCTTGTCCACCTCTTCTTCCACTGTTCTCACAGCAGTGGTTGGATCAGCTGGGACGCCAAGCTTGGGCGGAGGATACCCATACAAGGCTTCAAATGGCATCATACCCAAACTCTTATGGTAATGGGTGTTGTACCACCATTCAGCTGCTGTAATCCATGAGGCCCATTGCTTAGTGCCCTGCAAGCACATACATCGGAGATAGTCTTCTAAGCAACGATTGACCCTCCCTGTTTGACCATCTGTTTGAGGGTGATAGGAAGTTGACATGCATAACTAGGTGCCGCTCAGCCAGAAGATCTCCCCCTAAAATAAGCTCGTGAAGACCTTGTCACG
>JAOWBR010136085.1:812-13876 GCA_028571145.1 Dionaea muscipula
AGGCCTTGCTTCAACTCTTCAAGAGTAATGGTGCCACTGTTGTCAGTGTCCATGCTCTTGAACATCTGTTTCAGTCCCACGATCTCCTCCTCTGATAAACACCCAGCAATTACCTGCAGCCAGCCAGCCACCCAAATTAACAAATATTTACTTAAGATATGGAACTAGCTAATTATAATTAATTAGAATATCTAAATTTATATATAATTTAATTTACTGACGTACCCTCAGGGCAACTTTCTTAAACTTGTTCATTGCCCTGAACTGCTTCAACCGATCAAGGACAGCATTGTCAAGAGGAGTATCAGGTGCTTCTCCATCCTCTTTAATCCACGGATGATCTGAGATTAATTGATTAATTAATTAATAAAGCCAACGATCAAGATATATATGATAATATGATATATACAAGCTAATTAAGTTAGTTAATTTTGCTTTGCTTACTGAGAACTTGATAGGCTGTAAGTCTCTGCTTAGGATCAGAATTGAGCATCTTCCTGATAAGGTCCTTGGCTTGAGGTGAGATTGAGGGCCATGGATCCGTTGTGAAATCGACGTGGCCACGCAAGATAGCATTGAATATCCCGTGCTCGGTTTCTGCCCAGAAGGGAGGAACTCCGCATAACAGGATATACAGCATCACCCCGATACTCCATATATCAACCTCGTGTCCATACTTCCTCTTTAAAACTTCTGGGGCAATGTAATATGCACTGCCAACGATATCCTTGAAACTTTCTCCTGCATATATATATATATATATATTTTATATACATACATGTCCCAAAATTGCAAGCATGCAAAGAAATTAGAGAAAGCTAATTAATTAGAAATTAAACCAGCTAGCTACCTAGCTACCTGACTTGTAGAAAACGGAGAGGCCAAAATCAGTAGCCTTTAGAGGTGAATTCTCATCCTTGTTCAAGAGAAGGAAATTCTCAGGTTTAAGATCGCGATGGATCACACCCATGGTATGGCACGTGTGTACAATCTGTACAATGGTCCTCAACAAGGCCGCGGCCGCACGCTCTGTGTAATGCCCCTTGGCAATGATCCGATCAAACAGCTCGCCTCCGCCACACAACTCCATCACCAAGTGGACCGAATGCTTATCCTCGTAGGCGCCCTTCAGCTCCACGATATTAGGCTGTCCGGCCAAATGATGCATAATCTGGACCTCCCTCCTCACATCCTCGATATCCTCCTTGTTCACCAGCTTCCTCTTCGCGATCGTCTTGCAGGCAAACGTCTCACCCGATTGCTTCTGGGTCACCAAGTGGGTCACCCCAAATTGCCCGCGACCAAGCTCCTTGCCGAATGAATACGTGCCCTTCAGATCTTCCATGGGACGGCCTAGAACCGGGCCAATGGGACCCTGCTTGGCTGGCTTGGCGGGGGCCCCCTTGGAGCTGCAGCTTTCCCCGGCACCACCGGTGTGGCTGCTAGGGTCACCATTAATATTGCCGATGCTGGTACTTGATGGGTCATTATTATTTTCAATATTCATGTTGTTTGTATCTGCAGCTGGGGCGTTGTTATTGTCATCGTCATTGCCTTCGGCTGGTTGTGCGTTGCCTCGGGGGCAACAATTGCCCATGGAGGATCGATTAATTAAGAAAGGATGCGCACAAGGGGTAAAGAGAGCGGTTGGCCGGCGCCGGTGGCCGTGGTGCACCACTTGATCGATGACGAGAGGGCCGGTACGTGGAGCTAGCTAGCTAGCTAGATCGATGAGCGAGGGGAAATTCTTTCTTTCTATGGGGGTCTCTTCTCTTGTAGAGGAAAATTAAGAATATTGGTTACAGAGAGAAAGTTGAAGATATTCAAAGGGAGAAATTAAATTGATCAACTGAGGTGAGAATTAATGGTAGCGCAAGAGAATGCTAGCTTTTCATTCTCTGACAAGGGCAGGGAGGATTTCGCGGGGGAAAAAAATAACGGCTTTTTAAAGTCATTTTCTTGTTTATTAGAAAAAAAAAAAAAAAAACAGGGGATTAACGTAACTAACGGCTAAAACACGTACGGCTGAGAGGGCTGCAGCCAAGCCAAGGGCCCAAGACACATTTGAGGACATAATTAATGGGAATTTCACGGCCTTCCTCCTCATTGGCAGCCATGGACTATACTAGAGGCAAATTAGGCAATACAAAAATGATTCATTGAGATAACATATGGAACTTATCAGGTGTAATTTTAATTTATCTGGGATTAATCATCGTTAGAAAATCGTAGGAAAAAAAATTAAAAAGCACAGTAATGAGGCCTATTAATTTTAATCTATTTGTAAGCGGATGGTAGCGAAAGCTAGACTTCCTTATTGTATGCTTTTGTAATTTGTATATTTTCTTTTCTTCTCTTCTGTTTCATCTGCAAAGAATCCGGAACTGTTAGTCAAAAATTAAACTGATTTTCGATGAAATTGTGAAAATTAGGAATTAACAGTAAAATGCAAAATACTCTATTACTCACTCAATAAAAATTCAAAGCAGATACAATGATATATTAATAGGAATCAACAAACACGAGATACATGATAATTGTATAAATAAAATGATAAATTTACCGACTGAAATCGCTAGGACCTGTGCTTGACACAGTTTTCTTAACACTAATTCGCCGCCTTATCGGGTGAAAGGATCCGACGTCAGTCTCCCAGAATATAGTAGCGTCAACTGCTTAAAGAACCAAGATTAATCAAATACTACCGGTCTCTTCTCCTTTGTTGAACAGAACCATAAAAAGATCTCTCTCTTTTATGGATGTTTCTCTATGGCTGAGAGAAGACTGAAAAGAAAAATAACGCTCTGTTTTTTCAGTGAAGAGTCGTGATTCTTTTTGCAAGAACATCCTAGAAAAGGAAACTGACAGTTTTTGAAATAAAATCTAGAAACCTAAACCCTTATAAACCCTTTTTGCAAAGTTGTATTTCTTCGATGTGAGTTTTATTCCTCATATCCTTAATCCGTGTGAAAGCCCAATAGCTACACATGTTCCACGTCACCTAAATTGTCCACATGTTAGGTTTAAAAATTGATCACACATGCGGAGACGTGTTGGGGATATGAGAAATAAAATTTACATCGAAGAAATACAACTTTACAAAAAGGGTTTATAAAAATTTGAGTTACCTCAATTTATCACCAATTGGTTTTAGATATGATCCTCAAACTACTTTATCGGTAGGGATTGATAATACCAAAGGCTATGCAATGCGCCAAGAAATACAACAGCTGATCATCTGCCTTGCAAAGATAATCATAAACACCACCAAGTAGTTTATTTGTATCTATGGGACAGACGGGACACCCAACATTTGTAAGGTTTTGTATAATTGTTCAAAGTTACTGTGAGACTTATCATAATTTGTCTCGTTAGCTGACTTATCTAATTTTCTTGGATTATAAGGTTTGTGGACATCCTGACGATTAGTCCGTCCAACACCAAGAAGTCCCTTTTATTAAACAAAAAAACATAACCACCATAACAGATTATGAATGATCACATCAATTTAATCATCAATAAGATAAATCAACGCTCTCAAATTTTATTTATTTGTTTTTTTTGTTAGTCAATTATATGACTATATAGCCCAACAAGAGTGAACTCGAAGCCCATGGGCCTGTAGAAATTGGGTTACGATAGGCAGGGGAAGGGAAGAGATGGGAAATAGCTCGGCGTCACAGCCGCAGGTCACAGCCCTAACCGAAAGCCGAAGCATCAACATCTCCACAGCGCAGCCGCCATCCAAGAGAACTCAAGTCATGAATATCTTCATGCTCTTTCCCTCCAAAATCCCTAGCAATTGTCTCAGATCAATTCAATTCAGGTCGAAAATCCCCCCTCTATTGCTCCCTGTACCTTGATTTGGATTCTACACGTTGTCCATTGTTGATGGAATATCTGAAACTACAGCACCACCATCATAGATTGCCCCCATTTCTCCCGCCAAATTATATGAACCCTTTTGCTGTTTCCTCTAAGCTCAAACCCGAGAAGCTTCTAGCTTCCCTCCAATCCAGGCTTCTGTGTGCTACCTCGTTGAACTTGAGCAGTGCCCACGAGCTGACTCGAGCTTTAACCAAGAAATACGGCGTGCCGAGTGATGGTTACAGACCTAGGGTTAGCGTCTGTGCTACCCAACTCAAAGAGAACTGGTTGGCTTCTCTATCTTGTCCATTTCCTCGTGAGCTTGACCAGCCGGGCACCAAGGAATATGAGCCCAGCAGAGGCATTGGATCCGAATGGGTTATCGGGGTTGACCCAGATGTTTCTGGTGCGTTGGCTCTGTTGAAAGGTGATCGTCTGGGGTGTTCTGCTCAGGTATTTGGTTCACCGACAACTTGTGTCGATTCTATCTAATAGCTTAGATCTTGTTGTACCCAGTTATATCCACATTGCTGGCTCATAGGTTATTGCTCATATCAAGAAAGTAGGGTTTTTTTTTTTTGCTCTTCTATGATATCTTCCTATAGTTTATGCTTTCTGCGCAATTTTTCTACCTTCTTTGCTTATATGTTTCGATGTTACAGATATTTGATGCGCCCCACTTGAAGGTGATGGTTGGAAAGAGAACGCGGAGGCGTTTAGATGCCAAGTCTATTGTACAATTGGTTCAGGGTTTTGAAGCTCCAGTTGGTATGGTATTCCATTTCCTTCAACATGTTACGGGTGTTCAGGCATTTGCTTTTGATAGTCCTGTCTCTGCTTGTATGTTTGGGGAGTTATGGCTGTATATTTGCTGACATTGTGCTTATGCTTAATAACTCTCATGCTTGTATTTGTAAGTGGGCATTTAGATGAAAACCCTTCCATGGACTTTGTCTTTTTAAATTTGCAAATAGCAAAACATAAAATATTGGATCACACCCTTTCTTGAAGTCCATACTCTCTGTATTGTGCTACTCTGACTTTAGGTCACATATTCACATGGGATGGCAATTCAATTCTCTGCTGGTTATCATTTGTCCATACCTTATTTGAAAGCTTCATGGAGACTATGGAGTGGGGTGATGGGTTCCCCGATTACTCAGTCAAAGAAAAGGAGATTAGCATGCTTGATATCACGTTCTCTTCTATGGACAGCAGCATATTATGATCACTGGATTTTTTGTTGGTTGAACTCTGAAAATAATAGTCGCAGTGGTTGGCTATATTCTTTAAAGCACCGTCTACCTTAGATGTGGAGGCTCACTTGACATGCATACTATGAACATTCTTGTAGGAGAATGATATATATGCTCTCTTGTCTATGTTTTCTCTGGCTACCAATTCTTTCTTATTTTAACTAATAGGTCTTATTTTTTTTGTTAGGTACCGTTGCATACATAGAGCAGTCAATTCCTTTTCCTCAAGATGGTAAACAGGTGAGACCTGAGTTAAATGTTTTAAGGTTCACGTGGTTTTATTTGTTTCCTGGAAGTAAAAGCTACACGTGCTACTACCTAGCTTTATTTACTTTTCTATTTAATGATAAAAGTATTTGGAAGTTGAAAGACTTTGGAGTTTGCTTTGAATATAGGAATAACAGGATTTGAGCCATTATTAGTTTGCTTTTGCATCTGCTTTCAAAGTCATCATCCCAATGCTGAGGACTTGTTCTTGTTGTAAGAGGTAGGGTTGGTGGAGTGGAGGCTTTAATTATGGATTGTGGATCGGCGTATTGGTTGCTTCTGGATTCTCTGTTGTCCCAGTGCCGTCCATGGTTTGGAAGAATTCGCTTGAACTAGCAGGAAGCTGTACAAGTAAGGTCTGTTTTATCCTTTTTGAACTCCGCTGCATATCCTGTTTTCCCATCAATTTATTGTCTCATTGTAATTATCATTAAGAGCTTTTCCCCATCAGTGGTGTTAGTTATAGTCATTGTTTCCCTTCCTGTATTCTTTTATATCTTTTCTCAGTTTAGTGATGGTCATTATTAGTCATAGCATTATTAACTTTTGTTTCCTCTGGTTTAGTGATTGTTCTTTGACATTTTCCTAGCAGTTGTATATTTGTGGACATACTTATACCAACCTTGTATTTTGACAGGATGACAGCCGGAAGCTTGCATCTGAGTTATTCCCATCTCTGAGTCCCATGTTGAAGAGGAAGAAAGATCATGGTACACATTCATTTAACCGCGTATTATTATTTTGTCATTTGTATCATCTTGTTTCCAGATGCAAGTAAAAATAGAATGTGCACGCACGCACGCTAGTGAGTGCTGTATGTTGAACCCGTACTCACCAAAACATGCGACCGTGAGGATCTTGAATCTGGACTCTGGAGTCTGGAGTACTACTGATTCTATTAGAGACCTGTATTCTGCTGCTGCATTGTCATGTCAGCATTTGGTAGTCTTCGTGATGTCAGGCAAGGTTCCTGGTCTCTTTGTAGCAATCAAATGTTTCTATATATGCTAATAAACTCCTTAACCACAAGGAAAATATCAAAATTTTCATACTGAGATATAATAAAACCTCACCTAGTTTGATAAGTTCTTTCAGTAAACTGAGTTTTATGTTCAGTGATGGTCACAGGTCATAAGTCCAGGTATATATATGGTGTGCTCAATATGTAATCTACTACACAAATGATAATCAAGCAAGCACTATGAAGGGACCGGCCTGTCCTTAACGAGGAACATATCAAATATCAATGATCCTGGAGTAAGGAAACCTTACCAGCTTGACCAGTCTAGTTAATTGGGTTGACCCTGGTTTCACTAGTTCCTGTTGAAATGATACATGGTTGGTGAGTTTTGATCATGAGACCACTGATCAACTACATGCTTGCAATCATGCTAGCTGGCTCTTTAGTGCTGTAAAGTAGAAAAGAAGTTATTTATCTTTTCATGAAAATAAAAATAGTGTAATATAACCTACCAGTTTATTATTTTTGACATATACTCAAGTGTTTTGGCAAATATATATATTCTTTAGGCTCCTCCTAAGTACTTTTGTGATTTTGATAGTGTCACTACACTACTTGAAGATATTTCTCTCTGTATTTAGTAATAGTGTGACTCAATATATTTCCAAGATGAAAATGATGTAATCATGATGCTATCTGGTTTGATTAAATCTGGTTGAAAAATCCAGCTACTCAAATTTATTGACCTATGACCTAGGAGGGAGGGAGGGAGGGAGGCCGGGTTGATCCTCTGTCTGGTTTTAAGAACCTTGCTGAGTAGCTAGCTCACTAGCAGAACTTTAACTATTCTGCTCTTCTGTTGGTCTATGCTAGCTTGAACAAGTAGTTCATGGTTTATTTAGTATAATAATTAGCTCAATTGGAAAACTTGCTCGCTTGTGCTTTGATTCTTGAGCAATTTGTATTCCTCGCAGGTCGAGCTGAAGCACTACTAATTGCCGTCTATGGAAAAAGCGCAACGAAGAAGGTAGATGAATCAACTGTATCCCGGAAGTTGGCTTCTGAGAGTGTGCAGTGCTCGTATCTTCGGCATGAGCAAGAGATGAATGGAGCAGCATACTGATTTTTTCATCTTATGCTTTGGGCTGGATGACTTAGGATGTGTGTGTGTGTGTAATCATTTTAGGCAGTATCATTTTAGGCAGTTCTCAGATGCTGTTACTGCTATTTAACTAATTCAAAGAGTCTGCCTGCCGACTTGCTGTAATATTGGTGCTGTTTCATATACAGAATTCAAGGATGAATCTCTTCTTGACCAGAGGAATCCAAGTTTCCCAAAGCCATTCAGAATATATATTTCTAGTTCTTGTCCCGGCTGCCGGCTTTTGTTCAGCCTAGGTTTTCTATGCCTCAGCCACTCTTTTGTTGAGATTATGGTGCAGAAAACCAGAAGATTGATAAATGAACACAGAAAACCAGGGGGAAAAGGATCAAAGAGAACTAACTGTCAGTACACAGAGGAAAAAAGGGACAAATAAATGGCTAATGAGAAATCCTGTGGTGACTGACTGACACATGGATTCAGATTCCAGCTTTACTCATTCCATTCAACAAAGGTTTACCTTGTGGAGATCAAGAAATAGAATAGAATCAAAATAACAGGGCAAAAGTTTCCAATGAGCACTAGCTGCAGCAGGGCGTTGCAAACTAAAGCATTATTCCCGTCCCGTCCCGTCCCGTCCCGTCCTTCCAATAGTTCCCGCAACTATAACATTCGTATTTGTTCACTCCTAGCTTCTTAATGGTAGTAGTTTAACTGCAAAAACTCTGTCAAAATAAAGCACATAAGAGAACCACCACCACCACAATCTATCCACTACCTAGCGGAGATCAAGAAACTAACAGAGCCGATTAATATAGCATTCCTTCTACTCGGGCTTGCTTAATTATATTTCTCCTTGTTTTCTTTCATTTCTAGGAAGTAGAATCATACAAAATCTCCAATGGTCCTTAGAAAATGTTAGGAATAATGTCGGAATCAAGTTGCACATGAAGGCTTCTTGTACAATAAAGGTTTCAAAGGTTGTGAACTAGAGGAAAGGTGGAGGGAATGTTGAATCAGAGCAATGCATACTCCAGGTTCATTTGGTACAAAATAAGTGAGGTTCTCAACGAGATAAATAGGTATAAGTAATAAACTTACTCTCTGGCCCAGAAAAGGAAGGGTAACGAGATTGCATCTTCTTCTCCAATTCGCAGCACCTGCTCATGGAGTAAAAGAGCAACATCTGGGATGAACAGAACTTGAATCTTCGCACTAGGCCTTGGATTCAATTATCCTCCATCGAACCAAGAATCCTATGCTTGGAGATCTGCAAATTGTTTGAAAGAACAGAGAAAGAAACCAAGAAAATTTGTTTAAGATAGTTGAGTGCATAAATGTTTGTCTGCACCAAAAAAAGACTGCAAATATTGGTTTCTGAATGTGATGAACAGAAATCAAACAGAACAAGAAATGGGTCTGCTACATGAAGTACAATACAGACCATGCGGTGTAGGCAGCATGGAATCGGCTCCAAGAATCTAAAGGAATATATTCATGAAATTGAAGGTCAGTTTATTCAATCAAATGTCCCAACTCTCTAGTTCACAGTTCAATCTGGCAAACAAGGTGGACAAAGTTTATTACTCAATAGCATATGATTAGCAATAGCACACCTTTAAACTTCTTCCTTTCACCAGCACATTATCGTGAATCCTTGAAAGATCGACTTCAAGATAGAATGAGAACCACAGAATCAACCATGGCATAAGGGCAAGAAATTTGAGAGTTGAAAGTTCACACTTGCCTCAATTACTCCATGAATTTTTCCAGCTTCATAAAATCAGCTCAGGAGATCCCTGGCACAGGACTACTCATTAATTAGGATGCTAAACGAATATGGGCCCGGCCGCATTGTTCTTCTCATGACGAAAACAAATTAAATTGTCAATCCCCTCCCAGATTGAAACAAAATATCTGTGTGATATACAGGAACATCATCTCCTTGAGGGGCTAGGACAGCATTTAGTATCCACACCATAAGTTCCACTTTAATGGCAGCATCACCCCATGATAATGATTCCAAGATGAGAAGGAAACCCACAAACCTCCAGAACCACTGCAGTTTTTGATATCCATGTAAGAGTCTGGTAAATTTATATAGGAGCTAATGATACAACAGTACTTTAGCCTTGATCCTAACCTATATTATGTCGTGTCATGTTATCTGTGACTGTGATACTATGCAGTAAATAAAAAAGGTGATCCTTGTGCGAGGATTAAAAGATGTAAACAATTTAACAGATTTCTAACTCTGAGACACAGAAACATTAAAAAACATAGTGTTAAAGATCAACTTGAGTACTTGACTCTGCAATATTTCCCTATTCAATGGTAGCAACTTAAGCAAACAAAATCATAGAGAAAAGTTACCAGGTTCACATCTTGGTGATACTCCATCTCCATGCAGGAGGAGAAAGTAAAGCTGATGACACAAACAGATACACAGTCGATTTTCTTCTCCACATTGACTCACCAAAAGTCTCTACAATTGCAAATTCCATTCTTGAAATGATGGAAACGGACAGAATCTCTCACAGTTATTTCCCTCTCTGTAATGAGAGTAATATATTTTATCGCGTCATGACAGTCTCCACAAACTCGTAGATTCTTCGTTATGAGAATGGGCTGGCCTGGTCTCTGGCTAATAGCAGCAAATGCAATAGCTAGCTTCTCACTGTGATAGAGGAGAATATGTTCCTTTTCTTCTTCTTCAACATCTTGGAAAACAAAATTAGGTATTGCATGATAACCCAACCTTTTCATCTCAACCTGCCATTCCTCCAATTTCTTATATATCTCCGCTGATTTGGGGTGAGACCGGTCGCCGCCAATAAATGCATGGAGACTGCCATTGATTTCAACCCAACTGCATCCAGGACTTTTCTTAAACCCAGCATCTCTCTGGGTGATTCTAACACAAGCGGCATCCTTCCATCTACCCGCTGTACTGTACAGGTTTGATAGAAGAACAAAGTTCCCAGTACCTTCGGGTCCCAATCTCTGGATCTTCTTCGATGCCTCTTCACCCAATTCGATATTCTTATGAACCCTACATGCAGCAAGCAGGGCACTCCATACATGAACATCAGGCTTTAATGTCATATTTTCTATGAGGTTTTTGGCCTCTTCCAGCAGTCCGGCTCGACCCAATAGATCAACCATGCATATGTAATGATCAATCCTTGGGAGAATATTGTATTCTCGAACCATTACATCAAACCAGTGATTCCCTTCAGGGACAAGACCAGAGTGACTGCAAGCAGTTAAAACACTGATAAATGTGACATCGTCTACCTTCAAACCAGTTGTCTTTAATGCATAAAACAAAGAAAGTGCATCTGATCCAAGGCCATGAATGCCATAACCTGCAATCATACTATTCCATGAAATAATATCCCGGTTAGGCATCCTATCAAAGATCTCTCTGGCTATGCTTACCTTTCCACATTTTGCATACATGTCAATGAGAGCATTACAGATTGCAGTATCATTTACAAATCCACTAACTGTAGCATAAGCATGGGCACAGGCACCATGCAAAAGAGCAGCCAGATGAGAACATGCAGGCAGGATTCCAAGCATAGTTGCCACGTCCGGGTTGATTCCTGAGGAGTTCATACTGCGAAAGACATCTAAAGCTTGCCTCGAATCTCCATTTTGAACACATCCAGAAATCATTGCCCCATATGAGACTGTATCTTTTGGATTCATTTCATTAAAAAACCTATTTGCATCATCCGAAGCCCCACATTTTGCATACATAGAAAGGAATGTATTACCAACTATTAAATCTGAAATATACCCTAGTTTCAATGTTTGGCAATGGATCCTTCTGCCTCTGGATGTGTCAATCAACTTAGCACAAGCTCGAAGAGCTCCTCCAAGGATAACTGGAGATGGCTTCCCCGTACATGTGTGCAAGATGTGATCAAAAAATTCCAACGCCTCTTTCATTTGTTCAGAAATCACATAAGCGCCAATCATGGCACTCCAAGTCACTTCATTAGCCACCCTCAAGCAGTCAAATATCCTTCTTGCGTAACATAAGCACCCACATTTCCCATACATATCTAAAAGCCCAGTACCCACCATAACATCATTATTTAACTTTTGCCTCACACAATAGCCATGAACTTCCTTCCCACGATTCAAACCACCGGCTAGAGCAACCACTGGTAAAACAGACACAACAGTTGAGGAATTCGGTTTCACACCTGACTTCTGCATCTCCATAACCAGCTGCATCGTTTCATCACAAAGCCCATGAAGTGAAAACCCAGAAATCATGGCATTCCATGCGACGACATCCCTGCAACACATCCTATAAAAGACCTCCCAAGCCTCAACTAATCTCCCACATTTCGCGTACAAATCAACCAATGCCGTAGAAACAAACCCATCCAACTCAAGCCCAAGTCTAATCACAAGCCCATGAATCTTCTCCCCTTCTTCCCCCGCACAGAGACCCGAGCACGCTTTCAGAACAAAAGGGAAAGTAAACTTAGTCGGGACAACCCCGGAAGCAATCATCCTGTGGTACAAATCAATGGCGTCATCAAAGGGTCCGTTCCAAGCATAGTCCCTGATCATCAAGTTCCATACAATAACACCTGGGTCAGGAATTTCATCGAACAGCTTCCGGGCATGCCAAAGTTTCCCGCATTCGATGTACAAGCGAGTGAGCTTTTCGAGCACAAAGGGGTTGTTGATGATGGTGGTGCTGTTCTTGAGGAGATGCTGATGGATTTCTTGCCCGGACTTGAGGGATTTGGACTTTATACAAGCATCAAGAGACTCCACGTAGTCCGCTGCTGATGGGGCATCGGCATTGGATATGGTCTGGATGCAGAGGGGAAAAGCAGCGGTTCGGCGTTGAAGACGCTTCAAGCATTGCATCGTCCTTTTTCCTCCGTTTCAGTTGCGCAACTCAAACTACTACAACACATCGACCGTTGTCACCGCTCCCATCGTCTAGTAGTCGGTGGCCGGTGAACTCGGAAGCAAAAACGTCGGGGCTTGAGCCATCGTGTCTAGTAAGGAAAAAAAATAGAGGCTCGTTTTTTAACTCTTCCTAAAAACACGCAAAGCACACAAAAATTATCAATCAAATATTTACTTCCCCAATTTGAAACTTGACGGAATGAAATTGAAATTGAGCTCACTAACCAAAAATTGAGATTAAATGTGATGTAGTTGATGCTACCCGTTTATATAAAGTTTCTACTTAAGAACAGCTTTACCAAATATATCTCTCAACTAGAAACATGGATTGTACACTAACACAAAGTGTTAAATAAATGGGGATCAAACTCGTAAGATTTGAACTCGTAATCTTTGATCACACCTATTCTGATATCATGTTAACAAACCAACTCTACTAGCCAAACAGCCGAGACTAAATCTGAACTTACAAGTTCGTAACCAGATAGATATACAAGTATGTATTAAACCTACATCTTAATACAAAAGTCTAGACTGATGTGCTATAATAACTTATGAGCAACAAATATTTATATATTATCATTTTTCAAATCTCATCTCCGATGTGAGAACAATTCATATGACCTAACAATTCTCTCTCTCAAACATGAGTATCACATCGACACAC
>JAOWBR010136196.1:0-13875 GCA_028571145.1 Dionaea muscipula
TTTTTTTAGATTTTTTTAGATTCTTTTAGATTTTATTCATCAAATCTAGTGCGTCCGTTTAAAATAATCGACGGTTGTGATTGGGACTCCATACGGGGACTCCATTTAGGGACTCCATATAACCAGCCCCTATATATATATATAATATGTAGAAACGAAAGATGAAGCAATGTATCGAAAAAATGAAGATGAAAGTTCGGTCATTTTTGACTGAAATATCAAATTATTACCATCATAGATAAAAGAATCATTATCATCGATAAGCAGATTAGTAAAGAAAGATGTTCAGTGTCATATTACTCAAAGGATCTTCCCAGGGCTAGCTTTGAGTTTATGGAGACCCAATGCGAGTTTTGAAAAGTGGGACCCTGAATTTATAGATTGAAATTAAGTAAAGTATGAGAGAAAAGATGTTGAAAATTGATGAATTGAGAGAATAAATTGACAATTAATTACCATGAAATGAAGGAATTTTTTTTTTGAAAAATTAAAGAAGCCACTTAAATTTTTTTTTACCAAACACCTATCAATAACGATTACAAAATAAGGTCATATGGGATCCTAATTTTTCTTCTCTTTTTGGGAGTCCATTACGCATGTATTGGTGGATTGTCCTTAAGACCGGCCATGAATCTTTCGTCTTGCTCAGTTGGTTAGGATATCATACCGATAATGTATTAGAAAACAAAGGAAATAAGAGAAACAAATATATGAGCATCATACTAATAACGTACTAATAAGTGGGTGATGATTTTCTATTTATTTACAACATTACATGGTCTTGTATAAACAAAATAACTTTCAAACAACCCAAATATCGTAAGAACTCCAAAAGGTTGGGAGTTAAATCACATATGTGGTTATCCACATTTATCAATATTCATACATAACATGTTTAATATAATATTCTTTTTTTTTTTGCAAATTTTTTGCTCTTGATATGCATAATAAATCCTTTTTTCCGTCTTGATACCTATCAAATTCACGTGGAACCAAAATTTTATCACGTATAAGACTACGTATAATTAACTTTATCTTGGTAGTATTTTTTTTACAAATTTACAGCATAAGACTTTATCACGTATTTTTTATTCTTAAGATTTTAATCAATAATCATTATATATTTCATTAACAACGCCGGCCCATGATTTATATATTCAACTCTTTTTTTTGTCAAGGAAATTGATATTTGAAGTAAATTGATCTTTAATAATATACAAGATTAGTCGATTACCGATGCGATAACGTCTCTCCAAAGATTCACAATTTTTTTTTTTTTACTCCCTCTCTCTCTCACGCACACATTCACTTCATTCTTCTTCTCGCCTTCTTTCTTTTTTTGATAACCCACGCACTCATTCTTTTGCTTTGTTGCCTTCATCTTCTACCCAAATCCCTCCTCTTTTCACCAAACCAGACCCCCTCGTCCCCTTCTGCAACTGCTAGGCTGCTGCTTTGCCCGCCTCTCTCTCTCTGCCTCCCTATTTATGAAACAGGATAGCTGAACATCAACATTACTGTTGATTTCATCTCTTTCTTGGTCTTTCAGCCCCAATTTTCTCTCTCTATTGTAAAACCCAATAGCTAAAAATTGGGATCTGATGAGCTCCATATGCTGAATCTGCAACAATGCGACCTGGGTATTTCCTATTCTGTGCAATTGCGTCTCTCTAGACAGGATTTGCACCTGGGCGAGCGTTGGGTCCGTGCCTAGACCTCGAATTTTTGTGAGAAAGCAATGTGATCTAATTTTTTCATGGTGGATGATGGTGGTCGCCATTTCAAAGCAAGAGATCCATGAGAACCGAGCAAATGGGGTTAGGATGGCGGTTAATACAAGAAGGCCCAGAGGAAGAGAAATCCCTTCTAGGTACATGTCACCTGCTCCTTCAACTACTACTAGTTCTACTACTACTACTACCACCACCACCACCACCACCACCACTAGTTCTACTACTACTTCTTCGTCTTCATCAATCAGTAGAAGGTGCCCCTCTCCTTATGTTTCAAGGGCCAATGCTACTAATGCTAATTCCACCCTTAAGCGTTCCCAGTCAGTCGACCGGAGGCGGTTTCCCGCCCCTAAGTCGGCGGCTGTTGCCAATTCTGGTGAGTTACCGGCTGCCTCGAAGATGCTTGTTATGTCGTCGACGAGGAGTTTGTCTGTTTCGTTTCAAGGAGAAGCGTTTTCCCTTCCAATTAGCAAGACTAAGGCCGTGAATTTGAGTAATACTTGTAGAAAAGTGACCACCCCAGAGAGGAGGAGAGTGACTCCAACGAGAGGGAAGGTTGATGGAGGAGGATGTGGGGGGCATGGTGAGAATTTGAAGCCGGTTGATCCACAACAACTGTGGCCTGCTAGGACACGGGAGCTTAATCCGGTCACGAAGAGCTTGGATTGTTCCATTGGGGATAAGGACACACTGGGATCTGGGATGCCTGTGAGGTCGTTGAGAGACTCGTTGTATGAAGAGACTGGGAGGGCATCATTTGATGGTATACTGAATTTCGAAAAGAGAAACTCCGATACCGCGAATGAATCTCCTGTACCATCTGAGCTCACAGCTTCAGATACAGAAAGTGTTTCCTCTGGCAGCACTTCTGAGGCCCATGAAAGTAACGGCATTTCCCACCGGCGAAATGGGCCAGGTGGCATTATGGTGTCGGCAAGGTTTTGGCAGGAGACCAATATGCGGTTGAGGCGGCTTCAGGATTCCGGATCAATGTTATCGACGAGTTCTCTGCAGAAAATGGCTGCCCCTCCTAAGTTGAACCAGGCACGGAAGTTTAGTGATGGTCCACTGATGTCTCCTCGGGCTATGTCTACGTCGTCACCTATTCGGGGAGCCATTAGGCCAACAACCGCTGGGACACTTATGACACCATCAACACCATCCCCTTCAAGGGGCATTAGTCCATCTAGAGTTCGAAGCTTGGTTGCTAGCTCCTTGAATGGGGCCTTCTATGAAACACCATCTGTGCTTAGTTTTACAGTTGACATTCGGAGAGGAAGGATAGGAGAGAACCGAATCATTGATGCTCACCAGTTGAGGCTTTTCTATAACCGGCATTTTCAATGGCGGTTTGTAAATGCAAGAGCGGATGCTGCCTTGTCAGTACAGAGACAGAGTGCCGAGGTATGGCATTTTGACATGCTAACTAGATCTTTGAATTGATCTTCTCCTTTTCTAAATGTGATATGGATAGTATTGATCTTTTTTCAGTTTATGCTATATGAAGTTTAATTGATAAGGGTACAATTTGCCTTAATGTTTGGTTCCCAAGGACCGACGTATCAAGCAGTATGAATTTTTGAAATATGTCACATCTTTTTATAGTAATAGGTCTGGATTTCCTTTTCTTTTTTTCTTTTTTTTCAATATACCATGGATTTAAGAAAATAAACAAAAGGGAAGCTTCCCATTAATGGAATATGTTCCAATCAAGTGAGAACGGCACTTATACAAAAAACCAAAAAAGTTAGTGATTTCTTCTAAACCAATTTGTGTTTGATGCACCTATAAGATTTTTAGCAGATTTAAGATGCAACACCCTGTATAGCTACATTTCTTAGGGTAGCCTTTTGGGCTGAACCTCTATTACCTTTGTGTAAAGTTCTATCTCTTTATTTTCTAGGTTTATTTAGTTTGGGTTGAAGAATGAGAAAGTTATCTTCTAATATGAATTGCTCGAGTGTGTGGAACACCCTCTTAGCATTGTATATACAAGGTTGAGCAGGTTATGAATCACAGAATGTGAGACATGTTCTGGTCCTTTTGCCTTTCGTCGTATGTTCACTGATATATATGATCCTGTAAGAGTTATGTTGTCACAAATTCAGCATCGTAACACAGGTTCTGCAATGACTTTCTTCTTCCATGTTTTATGGTTGACTTATCCTACAAGGGCTTATCAACCTTCATACTGCCATTGTTTTCTGATGAAGGTAGGAAAACTAGGATTTGTATGATTAGTGATGTGAATCTTTCTTGCTTCACTTGTGTGTTCCGTTGTTTGTATGGTGGTGTGGATGAGTGGACTAATGGCAACCCATAGTAATCTACCTCTTTTCAAATTTAGAAATTAATCAGATGCTATGAAACATATCCTGGATCATAATGGAGCAAACAAGAAGGAGATCCTGGTATTTGATATTAAGATGAATCTTTCAGTAAGCTATCTACTGGATGCACTTTGATGTCATAGATGAGTTGCAGAAGGTTGTGGAGTGGAAGTGGGTTTTGCTGGAGCAAAAATATCATTTTCCTGTACATGCGGTTGGTTTTCCATACACCAAAATATGTTCACAAGGAAATTTCCTTGCAAACCACATTCCTGTACATGGTTTATATTTTGGTTGGGGGTGGTGGGGGTGGTGGTGAGCGTGCTAATCATGATTTTAGAAAGTTGAGAGTTGCCTTGTTTTATTTAACAGCAGGGGCTGAGACAGAAGCTCCAGGACAACTAATTGTTTGGAAATAAAACCGGGAAGCTGGTTCAGTGCTTTGCTTGCTAGCTTTTTAACCTTTGGTATTCTAGTCGGGTTTCACTCTAGATGTTTTTTCTGTATTTCTTTCTACAGTGCCACCTGCTCTCTCTCTGTCTGGCTCCGATTATGCAGATGAACGATTCAAGTCTCTTTTTCAGTCATTTCTTTCCTCATGCCTATATGTGATGTGTTTCGCTAGTCATTTTGTGATGGCGTGCAAAGAACTGTTTTATTGGGTTTTGCTTATCCAATCAGGTTGCACGTATCTACAAATGCATGTATCTGAGTGGCATTGGTTTGAATAAAGATAGCATCACTTGATATATGAGTCCTCGTATCCCCTGAAACTTAGTTCAAATAAATGATTCATCCCACATTTTTTGTTGGTGCAGAAAAATTTGTGGAATGCATGGATTATGATAGCAGGTTTACGGGACTCTGTCAGACATAAAAGAACACAGTTGCAACTGCTGAAGCAAAAACTAAAGCTAGCCTCCATTCTCAGAGGACAAGTAAGATTTCTTGGTGCATCCTTATAGTGAGTCATGGTTTTTTTGTTTTTTTCTTTTTAATATTTTGTTTTTAGTTGATATTTCACTGTAACATTCTTCCTTTTCTTTCCTTCAATTTTTCGTATATTTACCCTCCCTTGAATTATGTTCAACTAATTGCTAATGATATCCATTCTTTTTTTCTGTCAATTGCTAATGCAACTGTCTAGCTTCTTCTAAGAAACTTTTCATTGCAGTTTTTGTAACTGAAATTGAAGGCATCATGCGTATCAAAGGGAAAGGAAAAATAGTGTTGCAATTACAGAATTGTAGAAATTGGTAAACTGGATCAGTTTCCAATCCTGGTAGTACCTGATTTTTTCCATGTCCTGATAGTATACTAGTATACTATCTATATTTGGCCAAATGAATTTATAGAAGGATGGTTGTTAGCGGAGCCTCCTAATTTCTGTGATGACCTTGTCCTGAACTGGCCGAAACTCATAGCTTCCCTTGCCATTCTTCTAAGTGCTTATGATTGGAGTTGCGGAGCTGGGCACAATCTTGAAGGTTTTCTAAAAAGGGGAATATATTTTATGTGCAATGGTTGGAGACCCAACCACTGACTTATCACCTCATAAGATGCTAACTTGTATTTAGACTACTGTACTCTAGGACCCTCATTTTGAGCCCATTATTGGGCCAAGAGTGTTACCACATTAATGACGAAATCTCCAACTCTCGGAGCACTAACATGGTTGAGCTGAAAGCTATGTACATTTAAAATTGTTGTTTGATTATTGTTGTGAAAGTTGGTGCCTTCAAGTGCAAATACATCTTGTTTATTTCACTTATTGGATGACAATAGGTAGTTACCTACAAATGGATCTTGTTTATTTGAGTTATTGGATAAGAGAACTCTGTGATGTAAATGTGCAGATGACCTATTTGGAAGAATGGTCCCATCTGGATAAAGAAAACAATAGTTCCTTGCAAGGAGCAATTGAGGCCTTGAAGGCTAGCACGCTCCGCCTTCCAGTAGTTGGGGGGGCAATTGTAAGTGATGATTGCGTAATACATGAGTGCCATGACAAATAGCATATCTGTTCTTGTGAACGAGTTCCTTTTAACTTTTGGTCATCTATAGGCTGATGTCCAGAGTGTGAAGGAAGCTATTCGCTCAGCTGTTGATGTTATGCAGGTCATAGCATCCTCAACATGCCTTCTTTTGACTAAGGTAATTCTCTTTTCCTACGTACACCATCATTCTACCATGTTTGCCACTCTATGGGCCGGACCAATTGCTTTTCTGAATGCAAATTGCTATAGGCTTCATATGTAGTTATTGGGTACTCTCATTTGGATATCTTATCTATTCTTCTTTGAACTTTTAAGCCTTTTACCCTCTAGAATTTGCCTTTCGGAATCAAATTGTTTTCCTTTGCCAGTGACGTTCTCATTTCTAATTTCCATCACTGAAATGGTCTGCATAATATGATGGAAAGTCCTAAAACTTTCAATTGGTGGACATCGGTAACAAGTTGATGTTAAAATAAATATAATTCATGAGTCTTTTACCACAAGGTTGACCTTTTGGTAGAGTTGGTTCCTTAATATAGTATCAGAGCAAATGTGATTTTTCGAATCCTGCGAATGCGACCCCCATTTGTTTAGTATTTGGTATGATGTGGATCAGTGCACAATCCACGCTTTAAGACCAAAAGAGGCATTCGTATGAGGGGGCGTGTTAAAGATAAATATAATTCATGAATCTTCTACACAAGGTTGACCTTTTAGTAGAAGTAGTTCCTTAACAGTTGAATGGGATGATTAGTCTCATCCTAACTAGTCTTGCATAACTTTAATGCAAAACCGTGAAATGTATCATCTTCAGGTGGAGGAAGTAAACTCCATCGTGGGTGAACTTGCTAACACAGCTGCCAGGGAGGAAGCTTTGCTGGAGCAGTGCAAGGACATTTTCTCTTCATTGACTGCCACTCAGGTTAGTATTGTTGGAAATGGCAACATGGACTGCTTACCCAAATTTCCAATGTGCTAATTCTTCTCTCCTCCTCTCGTATGCCATGCAGGTTAAACATTGTAGTTTGAGAACGCATATTTTGCAACTTAACCGCTTACCAATTGCCTGACGAGTGACTACACGTGTACTAATCTGATTTTAACCCCACCGGAAAACCTAACAAACGGCACAAACATTCTCGTCCTCAGTTGGAATATCGGAGTGAGAGGCGAGGCGAGGCGAGGCGATACGGAGAGATTGTGAGAGAGGTGATTGGCTAATTTTTGCTTCTCCATTTCCTGAATGCAAAACCATTGTGCCTCGTATAAACAGGAAAGTTGTAACAAGCACATTCACCAGTGGCTTTTCTGTTGAGTAGTTAGTTGCATCTGCACACTGATTGTTCTTTTCATTAATGGAGAAGGAAGCTGGTGATGTATATATAGTGATCCTCTCATCCCTGTAAGTAATACGCTAGCTAAGTTGCCGCTGATCTTCATTTCCACAGCTTGGCCTTCTCTTAGTAATAGCATCAGATCAGAAGTTTCTTTTTCTAGTTTTTGATTAAACGCACCATTTGATTTGATGTAGGGAAATGTTATTCGATGATCTGCAATCTCTTGGCACAAGTCTCTTCCCCCTCCCCTCCCCATTTGTTGGTTTCCAGATATTGAAATGCACTGCAGGAAAGCTAGAGTTACACTGGTTCAAATGAATCCAAATGAATTTCCCAAATGAATTTGCATTTTCTCTTCCTCTGTTTACTGGAGTTACGGGGTGTTGGAATAATTGTCATAGTGTTGCTTGCTTCGGCCCTTGCTTTTACTTGTGCCACAATCAAATCTACTTGAAGAAATAAAAAGGAACAAGAACTTCATCGGAAACTGCATCTTTCAAACTATAGCTAGCTAGCCTTTCCTGTTATACTCGGAACTGAGATGCCTGAAAAGCTCCAGTTTTTGATGAGCAAAGGGCATCATCTAAGAGAGGAGATTAGGCAAGAAACATAACATAGCAAGGGATTAAAAGCTTCAAGGTTATTCTTTAAGAGAATGAAATCCTATTGCTAGAAGGGGTTGATTTAGCAGTAGCACCTTCAATGTTGGCAGAGTTGGGGGTCTCTGATGAATCAGAGCCACTGCTGTCGCCATGCCTGTTTCTTGTAGACCTAAGCTTTGAAAGGATCTTCTTTGACATAGCCAACCCCTTCATCTTCCTCAAGGTAACGGTTTCTGTCATTGTCGTCCCAACGACTTTACCAGCCCCTCCACCATTTCTGTTGATCTCTTCTCCCTTTCCTTTCTCCAATCTTAGGGCCGCTAACTCCGTCCTCAAGGCCTCGAGCTCCTCAACTGTCGCCGTTGCATCCCAATCTTCATCAGCGTTGGTGTTGGACGACGTCCTTGATGAGCTCCCACTGTTTAGGTCCTTGATGCATCCGGGGAGGTCGGGAGTGGTGGTGCCGGATGTTGCAGCAGCTCGAACCTGCTCAAAAAAGAGCACCTGAACGATAACTCTTAGAGGGAGTCTTTCATTCTGAACCGCGTGCATGCAGGCATCTGCAGATAGCTTCTTGCAGTTCATTAGCTTGCACAACCTCTTTCTCTCGCTCTTGCTGATCCCAGGGTGCTCCTGCAGTGCGTTCATTTATCCAAGCCAGTTGAAGAGATCAAAGAAAGCCAGTTTTGCAGTCATTTATCCAACTTTTAATTAATGTTTGTTATGCTGCGAGAGTTTACTACTACTTGCATGTTACATCTTCACATGACATGATGATTGGTTCAGAAACTAGCTAGCTCAAAATGGCATGAGATGCAACACTGATAAATCGTTTTGATATATACCTTAAGGTACGTGTCGATTGCCCGGTAAAGACCATCATGAGATGGTCTCGTGATGCTAGAAACCACCTCGGCGAGTTCAAGAAACCTCGAAGCAAGCAGATTATGATCCTTGGAAATTTCAGCTAGATAGGCATCAGTTAACTTAGCCACCATCAGCTTGGAAGCTTCTGTTAATATCCCCGGCGCCCTCCTTTCCCGAGCTTTGTCTCCTTCCGTTGTTTCAGTTTCATGATTCTGATCTTGGGCCAAGAACTCAAGTACTATCTTCTGTATGGTGTCAACATCATACATTAATGTAGTTTCCCCTTCCTGTGCCCGAATCAAAAGATCATCCACCCTAGCCTCCTCTAGTTGCTGCCCTATCCTCTCTACCAGCTCTCTCTTCGCCGTTTCATCAGAGCCCACCAAGATGGTTACTCTCAACAACTTGAGCAGGAAACTGCAGGAGACGCTGCCTTTTTCAGCGGGCAAAAGAGCAAGAATGCTACCTATTATCGAGCGATATTCTGCAAGATCGTTATATTGGATATCAATCTTGGTATCTGCGGGCAATTTCCGGTGAAGATAAGCCTCTAAAGCTTCTCCCATCACTTCACTAGGTACTGCTCCTTTTCCTCTGATACTGAACATTACCTGCTTATATAAGCTGAGTTCAAGCTCACACAAGTCCTCAACCCACCAATCCTGTGGTACTAGTTTGTGGTTTCTTAAACCAGGGACCTTCTTCCAGTTATAGGAGTAGGACCAGTCGACTTTTGAAGTATCGACTGAGGCCTTGGTAGCGATTGAATCAATGGAGCGGGCTACCAGTTTCAGGTCCTCGGACCATGGGAGAACAGATGCCGTGGTCTGAAGAGCAACTATGGAGTCCTTCCAACTCCGGAAGATGCTAGAGTTGAGAAAGACATCGATTTTGCATATGAGATTCCCTTTCTCAGCAGTCTCGTGCATTCCCAGGTACTCGGCTGCACAGCGGACAATGATAACGTTGTGGGCGCTCAATGTAACTGCGATCCCGTAACAGAACTTGGCACATACTTCAAATGCAGAAGCACCCCCGGGGATGTCATTCAGGAAGACTTCATCATCACCGGTTTCTCCGCTTGAACTTGTAACCAGTTTTTGTAGAAGACAACTCTTTGATAAAAGAGGGAACTGCAAAAACATAGTAATGGTTTGGTGTTAACTTACCAGTTTCAGGAGTCTTGAAATGTGAGCAGATCAGATCATTTAGAACATCAAGAAGAATCCTAGTGTTTCAATGTATACTGCAAAAAGCAATATGTTCTTGGCATTTGTTTGAATGCAGCTGTTATCATACCTTATGCAGGTTATATTTCACTTCGCCAACATTTACTCTGATGTCAGTGATCATCTCACTTGCCATATACCTACACAATTCCAGGGAACAACAGTTTAATATCGAATCGACGGGGAAAAGAAAAGGGTATAGTTTAACCCCCAGAACGCCCACAAACAAATAGTCATACCAACAAGTGCTATATCCCTATGTTGACTCAAAAGTCTTAATAATCTAATGGATTAGGAATCAATGCACATTTATATGCTACCAAGTACCAACAAACACTTATATGCTATAACCACTAATTACTCTATCCTTGCTCATCTGCCTACATCATCCACCTTCATCCAATGAAGTGATGCCATATCAAGATTACATGTCTCAAACCCAATTGGTAATGAGTGGAGTAACCTACGATCTTATAATATGCACATATGACTTGCGTACTTCCAACGTGGGATAATCTCAACAAAGGAAAACAAACACATATATATTAAGGCGATGAAAACAAAGAGGAAAAAAACTATTCCCACAGGGTCTCATCTGAGGCTCCGGCTAAGATCTAGGATATCTTGCGGTCCAACTTCATTTTACGTAGTAAAATCACTTGGAACAAGTTCTGTGGTGACATGAAGCCATCACAGGACTAGATAGGCTTGGTAGACACCCTAGAGAGTCAATAGGTAGGCTAGGGAATTTAGCCGGATCAACACCTCACCGACACGATATAGAACGCAAATTAAATGAAAAAAAATACAATTGTGTTTGGTGTTTTATTTTTGGCCTTCAAGTTGAGGATTCACTAAATCTGAATGATTGAACATTGCAGAAAGGCCGAGCTGAGGTATGAAGGATGAAGAAGATTTCTTACCTCAAAAAGGATGACGAAGATTCAGCAAGGAAATGAAAATCTATCCAAACAAGAGAGCTATAGAAAACAGCAAAGCACAATACTTTCCAGAGCAGCACTAAATGTAATCTTTCTCGCCTCATGATATTAATTACCTGATATTCTTTCCATTAGCCTGAAGGGTATCCGGCTTTGATCCAAGCTTCATGAACTTCATATCGTTGGTTGGACGGACGACGTCGCCAATCAACTTTCAGCTAGCTCGTGTAATGACTATACATAAACTAACAAACACAGATCAGCAGTCCCCAATTCACCACAAGACAGACAATATGTACATCATCAACAAGCACGACGTCGACTAACCGGAAATAAAACTCCAAGGAATCGTGGAGGGACCTCAAAAAATGGTGAACCTGACCAACTTTCTTGTTTCAAGGCAATGTTCAAAGGATCTGAGGAGTTGAAGATTGGAGGGGGTGTAACTTAACTCCTATATATGAGGTCAATCCACGCGGATCTTGATAGGAATATAGATGAATTAGACTGGGGTACGTATAGTGTGATCACATGGAGGCTAGGGTAAGCTGTTAATCTAGTCTGGCGGCAACTCGCCGCTGAGCACGGGCAACCAGGAATCCCAGGAGACATTGCCAACAGAGCCAAAGCCAAGCCCACTATATCAAATAGTTATCTGATCTGAATCTGACTCCCAACCTCCTCAGGTACCATATCATGAAGTCGTAATCATCCGCACATTAGAGCAACAATGACCAAACCCCATTATTCAAATACTTATTATTATAAGATTAAAGGCAATTAATGGCAAGGGCAATGGTAGCAGTACAGCTTGGAAGCGTGAAAATCTGCAAATGGGAACCGGAATCTCGATATCAGTTGAAAGGAACACCAAAACTAGCAGACAGAAAGCATCTTTGGGGTGGGGCGCTTTGAAAAACATAATCCCAAGTGAGGGAGAAGATTACATCATTATACATAGATTTAAAATATTCTTGGGATAACCAAAACATCAAATACCAGCAATGCATATAGTTAATGTATATTCAAAGGGACCAGACAAGGAACTATGAGGAATCCCATGGGAAACCCAGATTACCAAGAATAAACAAATCTGGGTACATTAATTCAACACTAAATGAAGCAAGATTGATTGGTGAAGCTTTGTTCACATGGACTAACCCAATAGAGCATTGTTTATACCCCCAAAAACCAAATGAAGGGGAGAAAAAAAACAGACCCTCAAGCAAGGCCTTTAAATTGAGTCAAGCTATCCTGAGTTTGATTCCAACTCTATCGACTAGAACTTGACTACCTTTCCAGCATGTTTAGCTGACGAAGTTGGGTTTGGTAGTGCATTACTCATAGTTGGATTGAAAAAACAAGACTTGAAATTGTAAATAAATTTTAAAACAGAAAAAAACCTCAACATTTTATGAGCTCCCTTGTTAAACTCGTTGAGTTAATGGGTTGAACTTTGGCAACTTTCCCTTGCTGCTCAACTCAACCAAATTTATAACCCTAAACACGTACCAATCAAGGGAAGGTCAAATATTAACAAGAAAAAGCAAGGAAGTTAGCACTTAGGTACTCCGAAGTGTTGTATTTATGTGTTTGTTAATCCAAGTATGAGAATTTTTTCTCCCCTCTTTGGCTATAAATATAGCCTTGCCCACTTTGTATTTTTCTATAGGTTCAACAGGTTTCTTTCAGTATATTGAAACTTAGGTTTACGTCCAACAAAGTGGTATCAGAACTAGACGAAATTGAACAACATTGGTAGGATTGCTGCCAATGTAAGTGTTTCTACTATCGTCAGCAGGGGCATATGAAGAGAGATTACCTAAAGTGGAAGGCGGAGAGAAGACGACATGACAAGGGCAAGGGCCCTCCGAGGATTAGTAATGATGCTAAGGATGAGACGTCAGTTGTCACCGCAGCTGTACTAGAGAACTTCCTCGCGGTGTATGATGAGGAAGTAGTGTGCGTCACCATTTATGAGACATGTTGGGTCATTGACAGTGGTGCATCTGTAACATCTCACCTCGGGTGATACTGACTATAACCTATGGAGTAATCCACGGGTCATTAAAACCGATAAAACCATAACAAGAACGATAAATCAATCCACCCCAAGGGTGGATAACTCCAAGTCATTAGAATGACATAAATATAATATATAAAACAAATCCCAAGAATGGGCAAAACAAACACTTGAGTATGAACATCGCTCAAGGATACAAAATATACTGATCGAGTCTATCCTCAAATAGAGACATCAAAGGAAGTAAACAATAGCATAAGTGTTAGAAATACATGAACACACACACGAGAGGAGGTGTTGAATTGGGTGTGCCTAAAAATCAGTTTCTATGCTCATTTTCAAATCAACCGTTTCTGTATTAATAGTTTCAGTGTGATTTTGACGCGAATCTGGTTGGTTCGTTGTTAATGAGGTGCGGACCAGCTCAAATTCCTTTGGGTTCGTCAAGCTCGGTTCGGTTGTGGGTGAATTTAATTTGATGAAGAACAACCTTTCCGGAGAGTTGCACATTTTTGTGTCGAACATGGCCGTGTTGGCCTAAACAAGCCTGTGTCAGGCATTTTTTCAGTAGACGCGTTTTAGTTTCCAGACACGCCACGTCCGTGTCGGGTTTATTTTTAGCGGACGCAATTTGTTTTCGCGTTTTATTTCTGTAGTAAATATGTGTTTGCTTATGGGCACCCAAGTGGGCTGACCCATATTATTATTGGACCCGATATTGAGTTGGGCTCAATTATTTAAGTGAATCTTATTTATCTGCTTAAGATAGCAATAAATCTAATTAATATATTCTGGGAATATATCTAAATAGATATC
>JAOWBR010136307.1:0-13875 GCA_028571145.1 Dionaea muscipula
AGATATAATGGATTTAATGATAGTTTTTCTATTATTATAATCCACTATAAAAGGACGCGACCAGGTTTTATTTCTGACTATTGGTGGAATATCAAACCCTGGACACAAGGTCAAACCCTGGAAAAGCATTAGGTCGAAAATCCTAATTTTCCTCTCCCTCTCTACTTCGGCCAACTGCACTTCCATCCTCCTTCTCCTCCATCGCCGGCGACCGGCGAAGACCAGGAGCAGCAGCAGCACCGGCCGCCTCTCCTCCTCCAGTGGCAGCCGGCGGCGGCACCAGCAGGCACGGCATAGAGCAACAGTCGCGGCACCCGCTCACCACCACCACAAGCAGCCCGCGATAGCAGCAGCAGGGCAGCGCACGCGGTCCTCCTCCTCGCGCGCTCGGCCAGCATCAACAGCAGCACAACGCGGCACCTGTGCGAGACAGCAGCAGCAGCGGCACGTGCAGGCGGGGCAGCAGCAGGGGAGGTGATCTGTATCCTCGGGTGACCGTCGGCGGCGATAAAATTAAGAAATCGATACCGGGGTTTTCACCTCGTTTGTAAGTTTCGATTTATTTTTATCGCAAACCTATTTAACGCATGTTTCACGCATTAGGGCTGTGTTGTAACGGCTTAGAATTATCGTGGTTGAATGTGTGTGATTTGAATGCGTTAATTATCCTGCTAGCATGTTTTGTTGATGTTATATTGCATGTGTTTCGATCCCTGTTTCGATTGATTTGTGTATGCATGTGATGTGTTCGATAAAAGGCTTCTGAGGGCCGCGACACGGCCGTGTCTCTCTAACACGAGCGTGTCGCCTGATGCTGGTCACAGCCGTGTCCCTTGGACACGCCCGTGTCGACGCCTACTATTCGAGCAGTTGGTTGCTTGATGCGGCCAGGCTATTTTAGCTCGGCCACGGCCAACTCTAATATGTGTTTGGCATGTTTTAATTATATTATTACAAGATTAGTCATCAGAAAAAAATTTTATTGTTCACCATACGCACCGGACTAGTTTCGCACGCTTTCGCCGGGACCCCGTTCGCCTGGGGCTCCCTTCACCAAGTAGATCCGCCCCCAGATTGATAGCTTGTCAAATAAAGTGGATGATTCTCTGGTATATAGGGAGCTCTTCAAGTCTTGTAAAAATCACTACCCAAGAGCTGTATTGAAATAGCATAGTCTAGTAGAGATTTGTGCAAATTAGTGTTGTCCTCTAGATGTGTGATTGTGTATGATAAACACATTTGTAAGTGCTTGTAATTTTCTATTTAATGTAGAAATTATCTCTTAATTATTCTACATATCCTTATGTCAAAAATCTTTCGGTTGATGATTGGTTTTCTTGCAAATGCTACAAGGAGGAAATTTACCTTTCTAAATAAAATTAAAGAGGAAATATTTCGTTCTTAATTTTTAGATGGTCCATCCATTTGCTGAAAGAGTAATGATACACTAACAACAATTTTTTATAACATGTGTTATAACAATTGATCAACATCATTGATTTGGTATCATGACCCATTAATTCACATACATCTAATAAAATCAATCAAAATCAAATATAAAAATCGATTGTTGTAGCACATGTTGTAAAATTTTATTATATAATCGTATCGTTTTTGTTGCTGACACTCATATTCTGGTAGTGTTGGCCCATCGAATTAGACAAGGAATCGGGCATCCAGAACCTTCCCATGGCTCCCTCCGGCCTTGACACATTTTTTCAAACGTTTCTTTAACGATTGTTATTTTTATATTATGTATGATTGTGTCTAATGATAAAGCATTTCTTATTTTTATCATCATCATCGGGACTTCTATCTTCTAGATATGATCGATTACACGTATCTATAAGAAACTTGCACACAAAATCTGATGCGTATAGGAACTTTAATCAATATATATGATTATGGTTCTCTCGAATGTAAAAGGTATTAATTAATTTTTGAGTAAAATCTGTTTGATTTTGATTGGGCAAATCATACCGTAGTATAAAATTATGTGCTGCATGTCTCTCATCGATCCCTAGTCAATTAGATTTCCGATAGAAGTAGTATATAATAATCTGGTTCATGGAACGGACTAATAAGAAAGAGAGTCAATGCAAAGAATAATAATCATAAAAATTATTATTTATATTAATAAAATAATAATCATAATCATAATAACAATAATATAATAATAATAATTATATAATAATAATAATAATAATCATAATAATTACTATTTATAATAATAATAATAATAATAATAATAATAATAATATTTATATTAATTGTATAATAATAAATATTATTTTAATTTTTATTATTTTTATTATTGTTATTATTATTATAGTTAATAATTATGATAATAATAATAATTATATATAATAATGAAAGGTAAGATAGTTTACAAAGGAGTTTGAGATGAGATGAATAATCATATAATAATAATTAATAATTATTATATATATAATTAAAGTGAAGAGTTTTGTACATTAAAAAAGGTCAAGTTATAATTAAAAAATATATAAGGAGTAATTTGAATTTTTTACATGCAAGGTTTGAGATAGGTTTGTTAATACCTAGTTTTTCCAATGATTAACAATCCCCTCTGCGAGAGCATTACTAATTTCATGGTATTGTTAATCTTGGTCTATTTTATCAAACAAACACTGCGATAGAGAACCCACGAAATTATTAATCCTAATCCTAAGCTCTATAACAACTATCAAACAAAGTCTAAGAGAGTATAGACTGAATGAGTTAAGTATTAATTGTCAAGAAGAAGGAAGAGGAAATACCGAGCTGAGGAGTTCACGAGACTAAAGGATCAACATATATAATTATAAATATCTATTATATAAATAAGGATTGTATTTAAATTTTTTCAAACCTATTGTCCACGTTGGACAATGTGAGAGAGATGAAGAAGAGAGAGAGGGAGAGGGAGTGGAAAGAGAAAGAAAATAAGGAGAGAAAAAAAATATATGTTTTGGCACGATAAACACTCTACTCTCTTGAACTAGTTAAATATAATTTTTATTATTATTTTGATTATTATTTTTAACTGATTTAAGGGGTGTAGTATTCATCGTGTCGAAGGTACGGATAAACCCTAGTACAATATATTTAAGAATTATTTTCTGAAAATAGGATAAGAAATAACAAAGATTTACAAAGAAATTATCAGAGGATGAAGAAAATTTCAATTTGATTGGTTAAAAAAGTCATCTAAAGATATTACAAGTTTGTCTCCGATATGATAGGTAAATATCATATAAATTGATTATCTCTATATATACATCTAGCAAATCGTCATACTTGATAAGATCTAATTAGCTAGCAAATCTTTTGATGATGCATGTTGTACTTAGGTATTTCATGTAAACAATTATTAATTTGTTAAATCAACGAAGGTTTCTTTTTATTGTTTCAAAAAAAAAAAAAATTAGGGGTATTCCACATCCAAGTATTGTTCTTTTTTTCATTACATCAGAACTCCACAGTTAAGCGTGCTTGGACTGGAGTAGTCCTCAGTATGAGAAGGTACTATCCAAGTACGGACGGGAGTAGTCAGTCTTCATATCAGGTGGTAAGCACGGCTGCACGTTGCGCTTCGAACGCATCCACGTTTCGCCCAGAAACGGGTGATAACAATCGCCTTTCCCAAGCTATAAAAAAAAGTAAATTTTTCTATAAAAATATTTATTGTGTCAACGGCACGGGTTACCTCTAATAATATACGTAAAATATTTTTTTTTATGAATAGATAAATATATAATTAATCAATAAAATATTTTTTGACTATATACAGAGTAGATAATTTTGTAATTTTTTTAAAAATCAAAGGATAAAATTAATTTTTTTTTTTTTTTAAAAATGTGTTACGTTTAATAAATAGGCGTGTGTGTTTAGGTGGGCCATTCCTTGAAATCACACATTAGGGTTCCTTCCACTTGTTCTAATTCAAGTGTCTTTCTACTAGAATATCCTACTGGGTGAGGGAGGTGATAGGGATATAGAGAATCATCTATCGGAGAGAATTATCTATTGCAAGAAAAAGGATGAGCAGTGCGAGAGTGGTGGTGTTTCCAATCAAGGGTAGGAGTTGGTGCTTCAGCCGATCAATTGACAGCTCTGCCCACCTCGAGTCCAATTCCTCTTTGTCTTCTTCGGCGCCTTCCACCTTGAGAGATCTTTGGAAAAATCTGTCATCGAATTCCAAGCCTATGGCTGCTAATGCTCAGCTTCTTATCGACTTTGTCTCCAATAAGGTCTTCTCTCTCCCTACCTTATTCTTCTTTGTTGGTGGGCATCATGTTTTTGGTATCAATGGAAATGCGGGTTGTAATTTTTGAGGTTGGAGAATGGGGTTTGCAAAGAAATGGATATGGGGAGGGTAGGGTTTGATGTAATTCATGATATGCTGTTAGTGGGCACTACTGTGTGAGTGATAACCATATTGGGAATCAGAGCATGTTTAGTCCTTTTTTCACTTCCAGCTCGTGGGTTACTTATGGAAATGGAAGAGGATTGAAGCATCCTTTAGGGGGTCCTTCCTAGTTTCTCTGGGTTGGGAATGTTTGGGAAAGGTTGAAGCATATCGGCATTGCGAAGGGATTTCTTTGTGATTTAAAGTTGTTTAGTAAAGGGAACCTTCATCTGCATTTTGGGATTGTTTGTGAGATGCAAAGAAGAACGAACATTTGAAAAATTACTTGGTTTTTACGGAAGGAGAGGATGCTAGTGTTCTGTTTTCCTATCTTGTTTTTGTACACTATCATTCTTGGTGGACGGGCATCACATTTAGTACATCTTATAACCAATTTAGTGCCTTGTTGTTGGTTCTTTGCTGTTTTTTTTTACTTGGTTTATTACCATGGAATTTGTTTGCACATATGTCATCTTGTTCATGTATGACGAGCGCAAAATTATTATTCAGAACGGTTGCTAGTGTCTAACGTAACCATGTTATTTGTCATGAAAATGTGCCTAAGCCTCGTCATCGATGAAAGCATACAAGTATCTTATACGGATTCCACCAATAGGCAACTTTATTTAGTTAAATGTCGATGGATTTCTTTAAGCTACAGTTAGTTTTGTGATTCGCGATATTCTGGGGGAGTCATTAAAGGTTAAGCTAGGCTAGTGTTTTGATTTCTTGTGCAATATCACTTAAGCTTTTTATTCTATAGAATGTCAGTTTTACTTTCTTACCTTGCAGAAAAGAAAATTTTATGAATGGAGGTTGTGATAATATTGATTTTCGGAGCCTCTGTTAGTAAAATATGGGACGGTACTAAATATTGATCAGGACATGTATTATTCTGAAGATGATTGATATCTTTGGATAAAGATATTAGCGTTGGATACTTTTGTCAGAAAAATATATTAATTGTTTTTTAGCGATTTGGGTTCCTTTGTATGACAAGCATATACTATTTTTTTTGACAAACCATGCAATACAAGGTAGTGTTCTTCATACTTATTTTACGTTTTTCTCAGAAGTATGAGTATTTCACTTTAATGGATGTCCTTTTTTTCTGAAAGTCGTGTGTGTATACTTTATTAACGGAGGCTGATGGCAGTGATTGTACGCCCATAGTCAAATAATCTAGATAATGGTGATATTATATATCTTATTTCAGACAATGTGTACTAATTTGTTTGCCTATTGTATATTGTAGATGAATAAGGCTTGGACTGGTCTTGAGAAAGCACCAGAAGGATCTTTCAAGAACAAGATTCATGGGTATAGTAGGAATGAATATCCTTCATTCCACATTAAGGAACAAAATAATGTGTTGTTTATATGGTATTGAAATAAGTTTTTCATGTAGGGTAGGTTTATTGCTACTTTCTCGGGTCAAGCCATCTGAAATTTTCTTAAAATCTATATCCAAGGATGTGACAAGGATGGAAATCACATATCCAATGAGGTTCGCCCTACATTTTCCAGCTTTACTATTTGTTTTAAGTGTAATATCCGTTGAGCAGCATGATGTATAGACTCCAACTCATTTGCCAATGGTTAGAGATGATTTTTGTCCATAAGAATGGGGATATGGTTCAAGATGTGATTATTGGTTTATGAAATGAAAGAATCAGAGCAGGAACTGAAAGGTTGTTATTATTGTGGAAGGGATGTGGATTCACTTAAGTATCTTTTTTTTTCATTGATTTAATTCTAATAATACCGTACAATTATACTGATTTCTAGGCATGGAAGCCACATCCTTGCAGAAATGCAAGGATAAGGCTGCATACATATGCGCAACACTCTCCCCCTACCCCCGCACTAGCCGAGGACTGTTTTAACGTAGACTTGGAAAGACTTGGAAGTAAAGAAATGAAGAGGAAACTCTGCTGACTAAGGGAAAAAAAAAAGGGATTGCTTGCATTGCTCCTGTTGCTTTGGATTCTAATAGTTGGCCATGAATAGAATCTAAAGTGCTCTGTGTAAGAAATAGAATTCAGATGAGATTTGTTAAAAGATTATATGCTCAGTATTAGAATTACTTATTAAAATTACTGCTTTAAGTCGTTGAGACTGGATTAAAATGCTTGTGTATTCCTTCAACTCTTCACTAATTCCTGATGATGTTGAGGCTCAGTTGGTCTGTAGAGCAATTATTGGCCAGGTTTGACCGTTCTTGGAAGGCAGCCACTCCAGGCATGGAATTTGAGTTTGAGTGACTAGGAACGGGCTTGAATACAGAAAGAGATGCGTACTCTTTGCACTTATTTAACAATTTGCTTATCAGCAAACAAACACAGCCATGCTCACTTATTCCTTTGCTTACCAATGATACAGGAAGGCCTACCTCAGACCCTATAATTATAATTGCTTCCACTTTCAGAGTCTCTTTTTTTTTTATCAATTCAAGAAACTTCATTGAATAAACAAGTTGATTACATCAATGAAGAGGAAAAATGCATTCGCGTCTACATGATACGGAGTACTCCAACGAGGTTGGCACCCAACGGAGTACTCCAACGAGGTTGGCACCCACTTTCAAAGTCTCTTAGTCACTAGTGTAGTAGATTTTAAAGAGGGGTGGGCATCTCTTTCTAAAGGATGCGATTCGTGTACTTACTTCTTTCCTCATCATCCTTCTAATGCTCGAACTACACCCTCCTAGCTTCTATGCTTCCTAGCATTAGGTCTATGCTCAATCCATAGGCAATTAAAGAGTTACAGGTCACATAGACGCTCATATTTCTCTGAAATTGGTTCAGTCAATCAAGATTCACCCTCAAGAGAGGGAAGAGCCTTTATTTTATATTAGGCCGGTCTCGTCATTCACCCAATTTCTTCGTCCATCGATCGCATGAGTACGTGTCCAGTCAGTACATAGCGAATGAAAAAAACGGTTATCCTTGTTATGTGGCCTAGCAATTTCTTCATCACTCTTTTTTCATTTTTGTACTTGTTTCAACTTGTTGTCTCTCTTTAAAGTTGAGTGTTGCGATTTAGGATCTTCTCTCCGAGATCTTTTTTTATTTTCGCTTTCTCTAGTGACACTGATTTAGTACAGTAGATCCACCCTGCCCTCTTTGGGATTAGATTGGATTGTTGGTGTTTCCTATAGCATTCTCTGAGATATTCTATTTGCTTCTTGGGGGGTATCCTGTTCCTCAGAAATCTGAAAGAGATGACTGAAATTGCGAATGCAAGATCAATAGTAAATTTGTATTAAGCTCTTCACGTAGGAGACTTGTTGACCTATAACTATTGTTCACTTTTGCAGTTTAAATGCAAGACTTGTGCGCCGAAGATTAAGACACATAGCTATAAGGTACTGGTTGCTACCTAGTTTAAGTCACTGCCATGTACGTGTAAATAATAGTTAAGTTGTTGTGCAATTAAGGTTAACAAAAGCGGAATTTTCTAGTTTGTTTATGGAAGCATGTGTTCTGCCTGGTCTGGTGTAAAATGAGCAAAGCAATAGGTTCCAAGTTCATAAGGCTATCATATCGATTCGTCTAATACACACAGGCATATTTCTTCGTAGGAGCTTTAATTTACTTTTTTTGACATGAATAACCAGTAAAAGAACTTCATTGCTGCCTTTGTTTTTGAAGCTGATGCTGCATAGCTGTCTAATCAATGAGTTTCTTGTTAGAGAAGAGAGACTTGGTTAAGTGAAGCTATTATCTTAGGTTTCAGGAAAAAATGAAGCAGTGATGCTTTTTACTTTCTCAATGCTGGTGGACCTGTTTAGCCATGAAACCCCAAGAACTGAACAGAAAGCAAATCGGAATGTCTATTTTGCTACTAAATCAAAGTGCAATTTATGTCTTTAAGGCTATCTTGATGCATTAATTTTACCCACTTCCTTGTGTTTGATGATGGATGCACTTCAACTTGACTTTTTCTGATGCCTAAGCATCAACATCATCTGCTATTGTTGATGCTGTAGTGGTTGCCCAGTGCTAACAATATTCTGTATGCTTATTCTCTTGATATGACTGCTAGAAACTGGTTTCTCTGATGAGCAGGGGCTCCATCATTCACAAGAAGTACATGTACGGTTCAGCTACGTTGCTTCCATTAACTACAGTCTTCATGGTATTTCTTCAAGTTATTGAAATGTTGTGGCATGAGTAGTCATTTGACTCATTTCTGCTTATTTTACTCAATCTTTAGTGTTCCTTTCGGTAATGTAGGTTCTACCTTTGCCCAACATTCCATTCTTTTGGATGCTCTTTCGTACATATTCTCATTGGCGAGCTCTTCAGGTGGGTATGACTTTCTTGTAGCCAGTAGTTCCACTATAGAAGGAATCCTTCTTTTAGTATGATTTCCAGATTGCACTATCACCAAGTGATGCTTTAGCTATTATCAATTCATGAGGAGTGTTCTCTCTCTAGTAGTCTGGGCAGTGTTTTGGAAGAGGATTTGGATTATTTTGCCAAATGCTGTTTGTTTGGTTGAAAAACTCAAAGGCAGGCATATCCTCCTTGACAGAGGTGGTGCTATTTGTCAAAACTAGTTTCAACTTTCCACTGAAGTTTATGTTATTCTTACTTACTGCTTTCAGCAGCAATACATGTTGCAATAGGCTGGTTCTCTGTGGCAGGCAGGTATATGGGATTTGCTCCTGACTGGTAGATTGTCCAAAAGCAATCTCTGATGTGTTGGGCTGCTGTTTATATTTGCTGCAGGGCAGTGAGAAGCTTCTTCAGCTAGTCTCAGATGGCTCTGAGGCTCGGAGTCTGAACACGGAGATGAAGCATGAAATTTCCAATAAAATGATAGAGCTGCCTTGGGTAAATGGCTTCCCAGTTTTTTCACTTTCGTTTAGCCAGGATTCATGGATAATTTTCCCATTGTTCTTCATCGTTAAGCTATATGTTTTGCTTGTGCGTCACTTCGGTTCCGTATCTAGAGTTATCTACTGATCAGTTCAACAAAATTTCTCTTGAAACATTTTAGCATATAAGCAAGGAGCCTCTGATGATGCCGCAAAGTGTCGAGCTAATTTGCTCCCCTTGTTTAGCATCGCTTAGCACATAATTTGCTTACTGATTCAATTAATATAGCAGAATGTATTTCTAGATATTATAATCTTCAACTTCAAGTTGGTGCCTGAACTAAGGATAAAGGATTAGATATCACTAGTGAACTGTACTTAGACTGAGACAAGCACGCAAGGCATGGGTTGGGTTGGGTTTCTTGCAGTAGTATTCTAGTTTTGGAAGATCTCACTTGGATCGATTCCAAGGCAACCCTGTCGACGTTTACATTCCCGTGTTTTTTTGGTAGGTCTTGGAGCCATCCAAAGAATTGGAGGAATTTATAAGGCGGAGGAGGAAGGCTGATGATAGTCTGAGCAATTGTGTCATATCAGATATATGCAAGACCTTTGATTTGAACGCACATGATGTTCTCAAGTACAAAAAAGTTTGTTTAGCCGAGGAATCAACTCGATGAATCTAATCTAGAGGCTAGAGCTAGACTTTGTTTAATTTTATGTTTTTTCCCCCTTGATGTTTTGAGTTATAAGGATGGTAAAGTTTACCCCCTTAGAATTAGCATTAGCATTAGCATTAGCATTAGCATTAGCATGCTGGAAAGTGGAACCAACCCAGTGTAGGAACACCTTCCTTGTCTATAATCATTGTATGAGGCATCTCTCATTGTTTGTTCCTCCTGTTCAGTATTAGTCATGCATAGAAATGGACAGATCGATCGATCGATCGATCTCCTGTTCAGTATGGTTCCTTTTCGCTTTCATGCATGTCGTGATCATACTCACTATTATGCCATTTCTTGTGCCACCAAATGTAGGGCTTTTCTTGTTGCCTTGAAGAAGGTTGCTAGTCAGTTTGATAATACTCTACTCTACTCCCAACCCGATCTCAATCAACTGTTTTTTTGTCGAGCTTGAAAAACTGGAAGCTCTTCATATTTTTAAATTTTTAATCCATAAGTTGTAAAGCGATTAAGGTTTATATGAATCACTTCATTTCGAGCATTTTTTAGGCTTTCTCTATTTCTTCTACCTTTCAACACCGTGAGAATTCACGTACTTGATCACTAAAACTAATGAAACAATACAAGATTCAACCTAGCTAGCTCCGATGTTTATAACTCGGGAAGTATACTCTTCCACCAAGGGAAAGAAGATTCATAACCCTTCCCTTAGATCCAAAATTGTGAAAGACACGAACCTAAAACCGAAAATGTTTAATATCGATCTGTCCATCCCTGCCAAAGGCCATCAACAATGATCAAATCGACACATGCAGAGCTATGCTTGAATATGGATTAGTCTACATACATATATATACGTGTACGTTCGTTCTACAATCAAATCCTTATCAAAGTTTTTCTTTTCGTGCAATATACAACTTATATTGTCTATATATATACATCCCAAAATTCAAGAGTCATATATCGTGGCCATGAATTCTGAATTCTGAGTTCTCATCCCCAAAAATACATAGAAACAAGAGAAAGAAGTCACTATATGGCTTGCATGAGCTGCAGTGGTACGTATATTCCACGAATTGACCTACACATGTGGATTCAGTGCTTCGAGCTTCTCCCACATAATTAGCATTATCTTCCAGAGCTTCTCATCATATCGTCTTTTAAGATCCATCTCCACATAATTACGCGCTTCATGAAATGCCTGCAGCAAAAGTACTTAAGGCATATATATATGACTGAATACACAATGACCTAGCTAGCTAGCTCCATGTCATAAAATGAGTGGACATCTTAGATAGTCCTAATTAAATATGACTCCACCAATAAAATTAGTGGATGTCCCCTTCAACCAACAAACATCCTAAGAAATTTGACAAGTGATGCATGGGATATAATTAAGCAAATTGCAAAAAGCATACAGCAGAGATGCTGCAGGTTAAATGAGCACGAAGATTAGAATTAGACTCCGTTTGGTTTGTAGTTTTGTGATTATTCTCTGTGTTTGGTATGAAATTTCTGTTTTTTATTTTCTCAAAACAGAAAACAGTTTTTAATACAATAAAAAAAATTCTGTGTTTTCAGTAGAAATTCTTAGAACACGGAAAACGTCTGATACCTTATAAATTCTAAATTCTAAATTATAATATTTTTTGTTATAAATTAAAAAGTAAAACTTATTAATTATTAATTACAAATTATAAAACAATTTATTTTGACAAAGAGTTTTTCAAATTATAAATCAAACATGTTTTCGTTGTTACAAAACTCAAAAGACAAAACAAAAAATTCAAAACAGCTCCTAATAAGCATCCCCAATAATATTCCATCAGGACATAAGCATCATTTACAATTTTAACAGAAGATCCAAGGATGTAGAAATTAGCCAGAAGAAACTCATATGTGGTGAAGTGGTAAAACTTTCTTTCTTTTAACTATTTTATACTTCAAAATTAAGACAACTCAAGAAATATACCTTCTTGATGATAAGGCAGGCTTTCACTGGCTGATTCATTAACTTGTACAAAGTAGAAAATTTGAGCGCAAGAAACAATCTCTCATCGTCAGTAGGCTTCAAATGATCACGTGCGATCTCCTGAAGAAAAAGAAAAATCATTACAGAAAAGCATAGATGCATCAGTACTATTGGATCCAACAGCTAATTAACTAAACACCAAATTAACTCAAGAATGAACTTCAAGTCAGGCAACGCCGGCCGTTCGTTCATATATACATTTTCTTGTATGTATTATTATCAAGAATTGAACTCGATCGAAGAAAATAAAGAAAAGGAGACATGCATGCAGTCATGCAGTACCTGAGCCTGCTTGTAAGCGAGCCGAGCTTCTCGGGCAGCAAGACTGCGGTTGCGGACCAAGACCTCCGCCACGTAGCGGTGGAAGTCTCCCAACAAGCTCAGGTAGATAACCTTCACTGTCCAAGACACAGCGCTGGGAATGAGATGCACGTCCAGCATATTGATGAAACGCTCACAGAGATCGATCATCTCCGGCTCGATAATTTTCTCCCGGTAACTGCGCACGGCAAGGACGTGTTTGCTGGGGGAGCCCTCGCTGAAGAACTCGCTGACGACGTCCTCGTCCTGCATGAGAGCCTGCCGGGACTCTCTAAGAGAACTGTGCACGGTCTTGTAGGCGTCGGCGAGAAGCATGGCTTCATAGTAGTATAGTGGTCTTCCTTGGGTTCCCAGGAGGGTGACGAGGTGGTCGACGAACTTGATCATGTCTTGATAGCGATTCGCATCCTTGGTTAGCCAAGCCCCGTCGACGCAGTCATCTCTGGTCAGATACTGGGGACTTTGATATGGAGTCGACGGAGGCATTGTTGTGAACTGCAATAGAGGGTGGTGGTGGCGGCGGCGGGGGGTTCAGTTCACGGTGCAGTAACGATGGGGTGGGGAGGCGGGCCACGGTGGATTTAATAAGAAGATCGGGAAGTACGGGCCCTCTGAGGGTTCTTGGGACCGCGGGTGATGTGGAAAAGATATGAAAGAAAATAATTAACAAATAATTTTCGTTGTTCCAAATCATTTTAACTATCTAATGATTAACACATAGTTTTATAGTAGTCGTCCTAATACAAATATTTAACAAGTTCTATTATTGTTGTTATTAGGGATGTAAACGATACGATACAATACAACTTAAGATCGGCTCGAAAAAACTCGAAAAATTTGGTCCAAGTCGAGCTTAAGTTACTCAAGCAGTCGATGAGTCAAGTTCGAACTTGGAGTATTCGAGCTCGTGAGCCTAATGCATTTAACAAGCTTCGCTAAGTTGACGAACCTAACCAACTTTTGTATTTTTATATTTTTATACAATTAAATGGTTGTTATACACCTAAAAAATATCCGATACGTGGATAAATAATATCGTGCCACGTATACGGGAGAGGGCTTGGCAACCGCCATGTGGACGAGTGACATAACTGAGTACGGGACCCGCATTTAATAGAGTAACGGCTCGAGATCGAACTCCCTCGGCTGCGCATGCACGGCCATGCACAACCTCCATATATTATCTCAATACATGGGGAGGCTCGACTAGTGGGAGGAGGCTGTGGAAGCATGGTGATAGCTCCCATGCAAAGCTGTCAGGCAACCAACTGAATCCAAAGGGCCCGAGCTTGGGCGACCAGTGAACGCGTCCGACGAGCAGCCGTGCATGGAGGGCGGCGAGCAGCTCTCTCCATCACCGAGCAGTGAGCCTGACGGCGAGCACCGACCACCTCTCTTCATCGCCGAGCAGCAAGCGTGATGGCGAGCAGTGAAGCGCCAGCTACCTTCGGCGAGCAGTGAAGCGGGCGGGCATGGGTTTCGTCTCCACCGTGCGCGAGCAGCGAGCACTGAGCTCTCCACTGTAGACGAGCAGCGGGCTACCCTTTGGCGAGCTGCCGTCCTCGGCGAGCAACGGACTCCTAGATGGCGAGCAGTGGAGTCC
>JAOWBR010136418.1:0-13870 GCA_028571145.1 Dionaea muscipula
TATATATATTGTTGACGGGACGTGTTCGGGACAGGTGGTGTGGCCCGTCTTGGGAGACGTATGGAAGATGTTGGTTTGCCTGTGGATGAGCGATGGTATGATGACCGATTGTCTAGGCCTCGATGGCCGGTCTCAGCACATTGCCCTTTGGACGATGCGTTAGCATGAGTGGTTCTGCAGTTGCGACACGATCTAGCAAGTATGTCACGTGGCATTATCCTAGGACTGGTTGAGGTTGCTAGCACGGAGGTTCTATGGTTGCGATCAGGAAGGTGGGTCATTGTTTATGGGCGTGGTGGTTATTCTGGACATGTTTTACCCACTCCCTTTGTGACTGCTAAGGTTGTATTGTATAAATAATCCTCTTATGCGTAGTGAAGAAAGAATTGACAATCAATCAATCAAACTCAGTTTATCGTTTGCTTTAGTTTATCAGCAACCTTAGATTCTAGCATAGTTTAAACACCAATCGAACCCAATTCGATTACCCGGTATATATATATGGTGATTCCTCCTCCGAAACTCGATTCCGACGATCAAAGGGGCATTACTAGCTAAAAACCTTAATCCACATTCTTTTTTGTTGAGATAATGCAAGTATAAATTGGATTCCTAAAAATATTAACCCAATTGATCTTTTATCCTATCAACTGTCGTAAGTGTATGCAAGTAAATATTTGTTTTCATAACGGTTGAAAATATCGCCATCACGTTATGTAAGCTAATTACATCACTTTGTCACCATTTTCAAAAATATCAAATTGTCAGAAATGTCCAAAATATGTCCTTTGAATTTCCTCTTTGATGTTTAAGTCAACAAGCTAATAAAAAGATCTACAACGCAAAGTTGAGAGGTAAAAATATATTTAATGTGTAGCTCTTACATTGAATGTGAGAGAAATTTATAAACAACTTATTTCAACTATATGGGTGATAAATATTGACCTTACCCCTATTCAAATGTTGGTTTTGTGGTACCTCCTCTAAATGTTCAGCTCATTCAATGTTATCAACCCAGTGTAATGGTTTATGTGTATAGCTGCATGGCGGAGTACCTAATGACTTGTCCACCTGACGAGTTATATGTTTCCTTGGTTATGGTTCTTGACACATATTGAATCTTTGAGCGAGTGTAGTATAATAATCCTTGGGGCGACAACTCCCGATAACTAAGACTCAGTGGCGACGCTATCCCTTTTGTGTGGTGGCGACAGTCTCTAGAAACTAAGTGGCGATGGCAGTACACGGTGGCGACAGAAGATGATTCTGAGCAAACTTGAACTATTTCATGACGTCGTGGCACATCAATTGTCTCCTTTTAACCTATGGGGGACTTCCATTCATTTACTTTTCCCATTGGTGCTCAATCTCAGAAGTTACTTGAAGCCGACGCCATGGCGTTAACCAGCTACTCTACGCCACAGCACTTGCCCTGATGATCGACGCCATGGCGATAGCTGGAGGAGTCAACGCCCCGCCTTCATAGCCAGCTCCCCCAGCTAATCCTCTCCCACGTGCTGAGCTGTATTCTGTTGAGCTAATTGGAGAGCGAGTGTCAGAATAGTACAACTGAATTGGAAATATTCCTGGTCCCCTCTCGACATTTGACAATTTTATGAATTATTGTAATTTTCTTTATTTACCAAAATGGAGCCTATATAAGGCTAAAGACTGTAATTGTAAAGGGATATCGATGAATGAAATGGATGAGAATTGTGTCTATCTTCTCCCTTTGTCTAAGTAGCTTCTCCCTTTAGTGTCTATTTCTCAATCCCTATTCACCTTCACCTTCTCCCAACTCTATTCTCATCTCCTTTGTCTGCCTCCTAATCCCCCTTCAATCTCTCCTCAACTTACTCTGTCAATCTCTCACCCTAACCTCACCAGGGCTTCGTGCTCATAACGGTTGTCGCGTTACTGTTCCATTGCATTATACTACACTGGTATCAGAGCTTTGTTCTTCACCGTCTGTACAACAATGGTGAACACGAGGGCTGGACCCAAGGGAGACATTAAGGACTTTGATTCGGCAACGATTGTTACTGTGATTCCAGAGGGAGACCCGATGCAGAGGTTGATGATGATGATGATGGATACCCAGAAATAGATGCTCGCGTCGATGGAGGCTCGCAAACAGAGAGAGGAAGCGAGAGAACTCAAGCTCGCTGAGGTGCTCGATAAGATTTCACCTCGATTGGATAAACTTGAGGTATCAAATCCTAAACCCCTGCTGCTGTTGAGATTAGTTCTAATTCTGGGGTTGATTTGAACCCAGTAGCTTCTATGGGTGTTAACGCCCAAAACCCACAACCCCTGTCCACCGTTTTGGAGAAGGGAAAAAACCCAAGTAAACCCAAACCTAACACCACAAAATTTAATCCAACAGTTTAGCTCATCTCATATCACTCCACCTCATGACCCAACTCCACAATTTCTACCAAAATCATAATACCCCCCACTTTTGATAAACCCTAATAGTGCCCCTGCGATCGCCGGTCTCTGGGTCCGGAGGAGGGATCAACCCTAGGCCTGGTAGTACGAGAAGTCCATATAAACCTCCTCGAGATTGGGTCTCGACGAGAGCCATAAGGCTAGAGATGATGGCTAACCAGGCTAAGATTAAACTACTCCTAAATTATGATAGTGCTACTCCTAAATTACGGCAAGGAAGCTAAGATAAATTAAAGAGTTTGTTCTTGATATCAGTTGGATTGTATTAGAGTAATTACATTGACGCTTTTATTTATACTAGACACATCAACTGCTCATGTCCACTTGTTCTTCAACTGTTGATCCAAGATAAGACGTCAACCGTCGCTCCTAAACCGTTGCCACCACGCTCAATTGTTGGTCTATGTCTTACTACGTAGCTTCAACCACTGCAGACATGCGCGTAGCTATCCACTTCATGTGGCTTAACTGCTCTCCACTCACTCTGCACCTGCATCGTACAACTGGCCTTATGCAAGGCTTTGTTCATCAGGCGTAGAGCAAAGTGTTTCACATAGCACATTGGAGGCAACAACCCATGCATATATCATGGGTGGGGCATTTTTGGTTCAAAAGCAAATTGATGCCATCAGGGCATGGGACGTTCTACGTCCCTCACAGTTGGGCATAGAACGTTCTACGGGCTGTCATAGGGGCGCACAGCAACGTGAACACCATGAGATCTCTTTTGCTAATAATAAACACACTACAAAAAATATGAATATTAATGACAAATTATTAACGACAATATAAGAATCTCACGTAAAAAATAAAGCATTGACGACAGATTATATAAAGTTATCGTTGTTAAATAGATTTTAACGATGACCGGTGTAATCTCTCGTTAATTTTGCTCCTTTCTCTCGTTAAATATATATGAAAAAAACGGCGAACTACTAAAAGCTTTCCCTCCATTGATTTAGATAACAAAAAAGAACGAAAAAATTTGAAACGCTACTCTAATTCCCTACTCTAATTATCTATATTAACCGTTTTCGAAAACCGCTATCAGGGATAATCTATGACCATAATTTTTTAAATCTTTTGCTATTTAATACTCATAGACATCGGTTTTATAAAATGTTATCATTAAATATTTTGTGAATATTATTTTTATCTTCAATCCAATAAAAGAGGAATCGGAGCCGGTAATGTCCAATTTGTCTCCTTGCTCCAATTCTATTTTGAGTTATTGCTGATTATGTGTGTATGATTGGGTTGTGTTATGGGTTGTGTTGTTGTGGGTTTGGGATGAGCATTTTGACCGGAGGGGGTGTGCGCAAGGGGAATCACCTGGGTGTCTCGGCGATAGGCTTCACCTGGGTGGCTCGGGAACGGCTACACGGGCGAAACCTTAGCCTCGAGAGTTCATGCTCGGGCATGGTTTTGTGAGGAAGTGGATGCTAACTCACATTGAAGATGGTGACACACAACTCAAGAAGCCGGTCATGTTCACAGAATATGGGTTGTCAAACCAAAACAAAGGTTTTAATCTCTCTTATCGGGACAAATTATATAATTTGTCATATACTGTCAAAACCAGAACAAGGGTTTTGCTTGCAATTGATATAATTTGACCAGATAAACGGTTGGATCTAGAAATCCAATATCCATATACATGTATTATTTTGCTTGCAATTGATATATCATATCTGGAAATCCAATGTCCATATACATGTGTTATTTTTCTTACGATTGATATATCATATCTAGAAATCCAACATCCATATACATGTGTTATTTTTTCTTGCAATTGATATATCATATCAGATCAGATCACATGAACTTTCATTTGTTATTTCTCATCCATATTATTGTTGTACTGTTTTCGTTTTCCCTGAATTGAATGATGCACATACTAAAATCATGGCATGAGTCTTGCATGAATTTCGTGCTTATTATGTATGCTTGTGTGTGTGAGCAGCAGGGAAGCTCCCGAAACACAATAACGTGTCATGGAGGGGCGATTCGTGCTTGAATGACGGCAGGTCGGAATCTTCCACCATTTTTAAGGATCTGAGGGGAGGTTACTATGATGCTAGGGATGCCATCAAGTTCCATTTTCGAAAGGTTTTTACTATCACTATGTTGAGTTGGAGCGTGATTGAATACAGTGCCAAGTACGAAGCAGCTGGTAGCTCAACCATGTGATGTATATTATCAAGTGGGGCACTGACTACTTTCTCAAGACCTTTAACTCTTCGGCCGATAATATCGATCAGGTTGTCGTACAGGTTCAGATTATGTCTTCTTGTTTCGCCAATGACTCCTTTAATTATTCAACCTTATCTATTCTTTTGGATTAGATGTCTGCCACATTCTCAGAATTCTGAGAGTAACACACCTTATATAATATCAATAATAGGCTGGGGTAGGTGATACTTCATGAGGGAGCACAACACCGAATGATCATTACTGCTGGAAATCCTATGGTGAGAAACTCAGTAGGAACTTTAGGCAATTGTTTTTAACACTTTTATGCACCTTAAGGTTGAGTGAGTGTTTATTTTCTATTTTTATTTCCAACTTTCTTTTTGCAGAAGAATAGCAAGACAAAACACCTGCAGTTGTTGTACGAGGCAAAAATATATATTAGTCTTCAAGGAGGAAGTATGTAATTTGAGGTTTCATGTTAATTTGTTCAAATGCCCGATTTTTTTCCCTTCATACATATCCTGTCCTGTCTTTGACCTTAGTTTTTTTTATTACGTATATTTAATTTTATGTGAAATACCTGGTATAAAATGGTCCGGTGTGGATGGGGAAGATAATATGATTGTGCTTGATTTGTTGGGACCTAGTCTTCAGGATCTATTTGTGTATTGTGGAAGGAAGTTTTCATTGAAGATATAGTCCTAATGTTGGCTGATCATATGGTAAGGAAAATTTGACGCGTTCCATGAAAGAAATTTCAACCTAAGTTTCATGAAAAATTTGGCTCCTCTGTTTTTTGTGCCAATAATATGTACTGCACTTTTAAACTCCTTTCATTTGCATTGTGTTCTAACTTGCTTTTGTTGTTCTTCCTCTCTTAATTTTGTCAGATCTCCAAGATAGAATATGTGCACTCAAAAGGATTTTTTTCATCGTGATAGAAAACCTGATAACTTTTTTTTTATCAAGAAAACCTGATAACTTTTTGATGGTCTTGGGAGGAAAGCAAATCAGGTGGGCCAAATCTTCCATGCTCGCTTTTTATGACGATACGGCTCTAGTTTTATGTGTTTCTCTAAGTTGTAACAATATGAATTGTTTGTATAACACATGTATATTATTAATTTCAGACTGGCAGAAAGGTATCATGATAATCAACAACCAATCACCATATTCCATATAGGTAGGGATGATGTCAATTAGATTTAGCAATCTGTTTGGCTCTTACTATATCATGTTTTTAGTATTGTCTGTTTTTTCTTATGTAGTCTAATCTAAAAAGTTTAAAAGTTCTTCTCAACCCTCTCAGGTGGCAGACTTTGGCTCTCTTGAACTTTCTCCTGTTGATGGAAGGACGCTGATAGGTTTTATGCATACCCGGGGTCTGCGGATGTGCTCTTTAGGCAATGTTGTAAGCTCTTGGTCATCCTTTTGTACATCGGCTTCAGGATGGGCTATTTTATTCTCTCGTTGTACATGACTACATTCTTCCCTTTTCATCTTTCTTTCCTAAATTGATTTGCCTTCATTTTCAAGGATTCCAATTGCTCATTAGACAATTGCAGTAAAGATCTTCATCTTCCCCCCTACTATTTGTTTCTCCTGCTTTATATGCTGGGTTTTCTGATGTGGCAGGCAGACATGCAGAGTTGTATGTTTTATCTGGATTTTTGCTTGTTCTATTTATTTATGGGTAATAATGTGTGCATAAATTTGCTTCTGAGGTTATTAGTAATTGTTGACTTTGTTTTATATTATCTAGGTTGAACTTGCGGACAAGCTTCCTCATGTGCAGTCACTTTGCATTCATGAAATGGTCATTCGAGCTTTCAAGCATATATTGCAAGCTGTAATAGCAGCTGTTGAAATTGTTGATGATTTGGCTGCTGCAATAGCAGCATGTCTAAACGTGTTCCTGGGAACTCCATCTGCGGATTCGGGGGTGGATGCAAACACTCGCTGCGATGATAGCCTGAAATGGAACTGGGTTGAAACATTTCTTTTCAAGAGGTTTGGATGGAAGTGGAAAGATGAGAGTTGTGAGGACCTAAGAAAGTTCTCCATTCTCCGAGGTTTATGTCACAAGGTGTGGTATCTTTCAACTTTTAGTTATTCTTTTTTGAAAATCTTCTCCACTTTTTAGTTGAATTCTGGCTTTGGCTTTGTTTCTTGGTACATATGTTATCCTCCATTACATCTACTCTGAAAGTGTGGTTCTATTTAACAGGTTGGACTTGAGCTTGTTCCTAGAGATTATGAAATGGACACTGCAGCTCCATTCAGAAAGTCAGATATTGTTTCTATGGTGCCAGTTTATAAGGTATGATGATTATCTTAAAGTTTTGCCTTTATGTTTGAAACTTTTCAATGGCTCTAACATTTTGATTTAATTCTGAAGCATGTAGCTTGTTCTTCGGCTGATGGGCGTACACTGTTGGAATCATCAAAAACTTCCTTGGACAAAGGGAAGTTGGAAGATGCAGTTAATTATGGAACTAAGGTATTTTAAAAATTCTATTTTATATTAGTGTAGGGACTGGAAAAAATCTCCGATCCATATTTCTGTCCATTATGAAGGCACTCTCGAAGCTCATCTCTGTTTGCGGTTCGTTCCATCGAATGACTGCCGGAGCATACAGCCTTCTGGCCGTCGTATTGTACCATACAGGGGATTTCAATCAGGTAATTTGCTTGTATGTGTAAAAGCATCATAATGTACCAAGCAACTCCAGTTAAGATATTGTTCAAAATTTCCTAGATAAACATCTTTAAATACATGAGTTATTGCTCTATTTTGTATTCTCTATTAGGCAACCATATACCAGCAAAAGGCGTTGGACATAAATGAAAGAGAGCTCGGACTTGATCATCCAGACACGATGAAGAGTTATGGGGATTTGGCTGTTTTTTACTACCGTCTCCAGCATACAGAATTGGCCTTGAAGTAATCTTTTGTTTTCTGCTTATCAATTATTTTCCTGTGATGGGGTGGATTGCTATACTGCATTTCTGTCATTTAATTGTACCGATACTACTGTCACATTGACCCTTTGCAACACCTAGATAGCATCTGCCTGGGAAAATCACATTCCCACACCTCCACAAAAAAAAAAGAAAAAAAAGAAGCTGAGAGGCCCAAATCTATTTGTGAATCTTCTGGCATGAAATGGTTCTTTTTGTCCATCATTTTCATCAAGTGCATGATTCTTTTTGTCATTCCTATCATTTTCATGAAGTACAGCTAATATTTTACTTCTGCTTCTGCCTAGATATGTAAACCGGGCACTCTATCTCTTACATTTAACTTGCGGTCCCTCTCATCCAAATACTGCTGCGACCTACATTAATGTCGCAATGATGGAAGAAGGTTTGGGGAATGTCCATGTTGCACTGAGATATCTTCACGAGGCTTTGAAGTGCAACCAAAAACTATTGGGAGCTGATCATATTCAGGTTATTCATTCTCCCTCCACCACTTCCATTCGAAATTTTCCCTTTAAATTGTGTTACTAATGCGAAACATAAAGGAGCAGGGAAAGTGCAACAACACTGCAACAATGACCACATTATATTTTTATTTTTATAATGATATGATTCTTCATATGTTTGAATTTTGTCGCATGCACTGTTCGTTATTTTCTGATCTTCTAGAGCTTAGTGTTGTTCTTGGACTAAGTGACCATTTGTGGTGGTACATGACCTAGTCTTAACACCTTGGACTTTTTATGAGGTAAAGCTGCTCCCTTGCCATTGTCTTTGACTTCCTGGAGAGTAATTCAACTAGAAATGGACAGTAACTTTTGAAGTGTGGATGGATTTTGATGATTTTCTTCTGTGAATTATTTGATTACTGTATATTCCAGTAATATGTTACCTAGTTACTCTGGGTACCTATTCCATGGAGCAACCCAAGTCGAAAATGTAGTTCAAATTTAAAGTCCAAAAGGTTTTTAAAGATGCAGATAAGGAATACAGGGTGTAAACTTACAGTCCAACAGTATATATATAGATATATACTAGATGTAAAAAGTATTCCTTGTGCCTTTTGAGTGTTGAAGCCTGTGTCCTCTTAATTGATTGAAAGCCACTGCATTGATTGTGGTTGACAACTGTGTTCATCAACAATAGGCAAATCCAAATTTGGCATAGAAAGTGGCAGCACCAAAATGCATCAAACAGTGAAGATATGTGAGTAACGGGGAAGAACGTGAACATTAAAAACTAACCGAAGGTTTACATTATCCCCATTACAGACTGCAGCCAGCTACCATGCCATAGCAATTGCTCTTTCTCTGATGGAAGCATACTCCTTGAGTGTTCAACATGAACAGACCACTCTACAGATACTGCAGGCAAAACTTGGATCTGAAGATCTAAGGACACAGGTAAAATCAAGTTTATAATCTGACATGGACTCATTATATTGTATTGGTAATAATAATCTCAATGCTTTTATCTCTGAACGTTGTTAGGATGCGGCTGCATGGCTTGAATATTTTGAATCAAAGGCTCTAGAGCAGCAAGAGGCTGCACGTAATGGTACTCCAAAGCCAGATGCCTCTATTTCTAGCAAAGGCCACTTAAGGTACATTTTTCTTTGAAGGAGGGGGTATCTTAATTGCACCAATGCTTCATTTATCTCTATATGAGTCGATTAGCTGTTGGAAAAACCAGTGAAAAGCAAGAATATAGACTAGTCTACTTAGTGTAAATACTCTCTGCTGCTGCATCTGGATAGTAGCCTTTGGATATTTCACAATCTGATGATTGATATAGTTCAGTAATTGGTTTATTCCATGTTGTTGACCAAGTTGCAAGTTTTGGATCCTCTTTTTGTCTAAGCATGAGGTGTCTTTTGAATTCCATTGCTGTTGTAAATTTGAGAAATGCTTTCAGAAAAGCCTTATGTCACTACGACAATGAAGGATTCATTTTGAATAGGTTCGATTTCAAAAAGAAGAAGAAGAAGAAAAAAAAGATAGGTTCAGTACCTCTGGTACCGAATGTACTGACTGCTTCAGTGTTAAACTAAATGCTGTCATGGGTATGTCTTAAGTTATTTGGTATGTCATTGTGATCCAATTTTATCTGTTTAAAACAGTGTATCAGACCTTTTGGATTTTATAGCCCCGGACGCAGAACTGAAGGCAAGAGAAGCTCAGAGGAAGCAAGCACGTGCAAAGGTTCATAATCCTTGTTCTCCACCGATTTGTTCCCATCCTTGATTCTCAGTGTATTTTCTAATATGGCAATGGTTTTGTTAATTGAATTCTATAATAGGTCAAAACCAAATCTGACCAACTTGGGGAAACTGTCACTGGCGAAACTCAGAAGGATGAAGCTTCATCAGCAGATGTAGTCCCTGATAACAATAGTGACAAAGAAAACAAATCTGAGCCTCATTTTGTTGAACTACAAGATGGGAAACCAGAAGCAAGCTCTGATGTTCAGTCAGTAACATACCATAATGGTGATCTGGCAGAAGATGATGTTTCTGATGGATGGCAAGAAGCTTTCCCAAAAGGGCGGTCAGCTGTTGGTCGAAAGACTTCTACTGGAAGGAGACCAAGCTTAGCAAAACTGAACACGAGCTTTATGAACCAGCCATCAAAGTTCAGAGGAAAGGCCTTGAATTTACCATCCCCGAGGACAATTGCTAATGATCTTGCTTCTGCTGGTCTTAGTCATCATTCGGTCGCTAAAAAAACTGTTAAGAGTGCAAGTTTTAGTCCGAATCAGAATAAATCAACCACCTTAGCCGTATCAACTCAGAAGTTTGCAGGGCCCAAGTCAGCACCAACTAGTCCAGCTTATCCCGAGCAAGTTTCTATATTTGCTCCTGGCTCTGGCGCTATAACTGGTCAGGCAGTGGGAAAAGTTTTCTCTTACAAAGAGGTGGCTCTCTCCCCACCTGGCACAATTGTTAAAGCCGTGCTAGAAACTTTGCCAAAAGAAAGTCTCTCAACAGAACCTAATACTGGATTGAGCAAGGAGTCAACTACAATGGAGCCAACTAAGCCAACTAGTTCTAAAGATGGAGCACAAAATGACACCGATGAAGCTAAGGTTCAGAGGCCTGCAAATGACGAGATAACAAAAGAAACCACCATCAAAGGGAAGCAAGAAAGCGTAGGGAAAGCAACCATGGCTGAGGAGGATTCCGCAAGTATGACAGATGACAGAGGTGCTGTGACTGAAATTGCCGTAGAAGTGAAGAAAGTTATTGTTGATAATGAGATTGCAAATGCGGTTTCAGTTCCAGAGGAAGAGGATCAGGTAGTGGAAAGAGCTGATGAACTTTCTGAGGCAGAATCTCTGGGAAAAAGCTCTGCTGCTTCCTCTTGTTCTGAAAATGAAAGAGAAAGTTCCCTACTGCACAGGGATACTTCCCCTTCCAATGGCACACCCAGGAGTAGTGATGAAGATTCAAGTTGTTTAGCAAACAAATATGGAAGGACAGCTCCTTCTACAGTTGAGGAGAAAGATGATGTAGCAGTGGTGGAGAAGCACGAAATAGCCAATGGGGAAAAACATGATGCGGCAGAAACAAATAAAGAGAGGGCCAGGAAACTCTCTGCATCCGCAGCTCCATATAATCCATCAAATGTTCCAGTCTTTGGTCCAGCTTCACTTCCAAGTTTTAACGAACATGTAGGAATATTGCCCCCGCCAATAAACATTCCGCCGTTGCTTCCAGTTAGTCACATTCGTAGATCACCTCATCAATCAGCTACAGCAAGGGTTCCATACGGTCCACGGCTGGCTGGTGGTTATAATAGATCTGGGAATCGGAGTGGGCATGGCAAGTCTGGATTCCACAATGGTGAACATCTGAGGGATGCATGTCACTTTAATCCTCTTAGAATAATGAATCCACATGCTGTAGAGTTTGTACCTGTCCAGCAATGGGTGCCAAATGGTTATCCGGTGGCACCAAATGGTTATATAGCTTCAGTAAATGGGATGCCGGTTTCTCCAAATGGTTACGTCGTACCTCCTAACCTTGCATCATCACCAACAGGTTTTGCTACATCAATGAATGATGTTACTGTGACTGAGAATGATGCTTCTGCAAATGGTCCTTCTGAATCTCCTGGTGTCTTAACTGGTGATCAGGACTCTTCTTCCAGTGCCATGACAGCAAATGTTCCTTTGGAATCTTCTGATGTCATAACTGCTGATGATGAGTACTCTGATGCTGCTGTGACAGTCAAAGTTATGAGCAATCAAGTTAACCTTATTGTTGCTGAAGAAGGTTCTGTCAAGCCCTTAGTTGAAGCGAAATGTGAGGCTGATGAAGATGTGGGAGAAGGAAAATGTGGAGATGTGAGATGTAGCACTCTTGAGCTTGAAGAAAAAACTGTAGAAATAGTCACTATTGCTGAAAATGGTGATGTCGCAGTTGGAGAACAAGAAGCTGATGTTGGGGTTGAGGGAAGAGAAACCGGTGATGTCGCAGTTGGAGAACAAGAAGCTGATGTTGGGGTTGAGGGAAGAGAAACCGGTGACGTCGCAGTTGGAGAACAAGAAACTGATGTTGGGGTTGAGGGAAGAGAAACTGGTGAGGTAGCAGCTGGAGAACAAGTAGATGATGTTGGGGTTGAGGGAAAAGAAACCAAGTGTTGGGGTGATTATAGTGATGATAATGATACTGAGATTGTTGAGGTTACAAGCTGAATATCATTTTGTTAGGAACTTGTTCATGGTAAGGTCATCGCATGGGCGTGGTAGACAAGAAACTCTTCGTTGCTAACGGGTGGAAGCATCTTTTGAGGCGGAATCATACCGAATAATTCAGTGAGTTTTTTTTTTTTGTTTTTTTTTTCCCTGAGGACAATACACTCCAACAAATCAATGCAGGATGTGCGTTAGTTGCATTCCCTTTTCATGGCTTCGAGGTCTGTTCGTCAACAGGAATAATGTACAGGTTTTGAGGTTAGACTCCTTATATAGTGCCATGGTAAATTACCATGTTTTGCTGTAAATAATCAACCTAACAGCTTTTTGCATTTGCTTTTTTCACCTTGCAGGGATCAGTCAGGTTTATCAGCATGTGGCCGCTTGTGACAACTGGAGTAACGTAATTGCTTTTTTTCTTTTTTTCCTTTTCTCACTCAATCCTAGAAATTTTTGAGTCCTGTGTTGTCTTCGAGTCGGGGATCTTGATGAAGAATGTTTTCGTATCGTTGTTAATACTTTAGTTCAGTGTTTTGATGTACAATAACAGAGACTTGTTCAGGTCATGGTCTATATAATATGATCCTTTTGCCTGCTATGTTTATTTGAATCATGATCAGTTGTCAGTATGTACATAATCCGAGTCGACTATCTTTATACACGATCTAAGTTTGTTTAATTATAAAGCTTTAGTTGGACATTGTGTTTGACGAGCTCACGGAGATAAGGTTAGAACTCGACAAGCACTATATCGAGTTTGAGTTCGGATTTCAATTCAATTTTTTATTTATTTTTAATTTTTATAATATTTGGGTAAAATTTTAAATACTTAAATACTTCCTTTCCATTGGGGACATCCTTTTGTGAACAATAGGATGAACTTTTTTAGACCACTAGATCTGAAGATCAAAGGGTAAGATATTTAATCTTGGATGAACAGTAACTCACTTACTATTCATCTACTACCAACAATATTTACTATTCACTTACTACCAATCAATCTCAACCTTTGATTTGTCAAATCCAATAGTTCAAAAAAATTCACTCTAATAAACTCATTAGCTTGTTCGACTAACAAACTTTTTTACCGAATTCGAGCTTTTAGAGCTCGAGCTTAATTCGAGCCAAGCTTTTTAAACTTTTTTGGAGTTCAAACTGTGTCGCATCATCTACGCCCCTAATCGGTTATATTCTTTTGGAGTGTACTTTCTTTTTCATTGGAATTTTCTGGTGTTGCTGGGGATCTGTGAATTGGTTTCCGTAATTCCTTCTCCTATCCTTCAAGCCCTGAACTCTAGAAATGTTGAAGGGGGAGAAAAGGGAGAAAAATTAGACAAGGTCTAGCCAAACTAGCTGCAGAAAGTACACCAATGCTCCACGATCAATCAGATTAGTATAGCTCTATATATGCACAAAGGATACTGAAAAATCGGAGACGCCAAAACACCATTTCTATTCTCGTTGATAAAATCCTTTTTACAGACTACTCGTGGGGTTAACTGAGCATATAAATACCACAACTGACTTCCTGAAGATCATAATAATTTTC